>JAQZBX010025588.1:0-20438 GCA_029593785.1 Cabassous unicinctus
CTGTGAAAAAATAATAGCAATAAGCAAGAGAGAGAAATTGGCCATCAGAGTAAAATTTCCAACTTAATCACATGCTTAGATATCAGCAAAATATTGCAAGCCATATTAAGAAACAGGAAAAGATGACCCAGCCAAAGGAACTAACCAAATATCCTGAGATATATAAGATTTAACAATTAATCAGTGGTAATCACACAACTCTCCTAAATTACTTCAAAGAATTTAAAGAAAATATGACTAAAGAAATAAAGGATATTAAGAGAACACAAGGTGAGCATAAAGAACAATTTGAAAGCAAGCAGAGAAAAGTAACAGATCTTATGAAAATGACACAATGGATGAAATTAAAACTACATTAAAGGCACATAAGAACAGATTTGAATTGCTTGAAGACAGAATTAGTGATTTTGAAGACAGAAATGGAAACGACATGAGAACAGACAGACAAGAGAATGGAAAACATGGAATACAGTCTCAGGCAAATGAATGAAAATGCAAAACAAAAAACATACACATTATCTGTGTCCCAGAAGGGAAGAAAATGGAATAGGGGCAGAAAGAATATTTGAGGAAATAATGACTGAAAACTTCCCTACCCTTATAAAAGATATAAATATCAATATCCAAGAAGAACAATACACCTCAAACAGAATATATCCAAATAGAACTACCCTGAGACAAATACTATTCATTAAGACAAATATCAGAGATAAAGAGAAGATTCTGAAAGTAGCAAGAAAAAAGTGAAGCATCACATAAAAGAGAAATGCAATAAGATTAAGTGTCAACCTCTCATCAGAATCCCTGAAGGAGAGAAGAAAGTCATATGATGTATTTAAGGTACTGAAATAGAAAAACTGCCAGCCAAGCATTCTGTATCTGGCAAAGATATCTTTCAAAAATGAAGGTGAGTTAAAAGTCTTCACAGACAAACAAACTGATAGTATATGTTACTAAAAGACCAGAATTTCAAGAGATACTAAAGGGAGTGCTGCAGCATTAAAGAAAAAAACAAGAGCTAGAGACTTGGAGAAGAGTGTAGAAATGAAGATTATTAAAAAGGGTAAATTAAAAGTTAAATAGATAGATAATAGTACGATATGACAACAGAAAGCCAAAGGACAAAATGGATGAAATAAGTAATGCCTGTACAGTAATAATATTGAATGTTTAATGGCTTGAACTCTCCAATCAAAAGACTTAGACTGGTAAAATGGGTTAAAACAATAAGCCATCTGTATGTTGTCTACAAAAATTCACCTCAGACTTAAGGACACAGCCAGGTTAAAAGTGAAAGTTTGAGAAAAGATATTCCATGCAAATAGTAACCAAAAAAAGAAATGGAGTAGCGATATTAATATTGGACAAAATAAATTTTAAATGCAAAATTACTATAGAGGATGAAGAACATCATTATATATTAATAAAACGGACAATTCAGCAAGAAGAAATAACTATACTAAATATTTATGCACCTAACCTGAGTGCCCCAAGATACATAAAGCACATACTGGCAAAGCTGACGTGTTTAAATAGATATCTCTACAATAATAGTTGGAGAGTTCAATACACCACTGTCAGTATTGAATAGAACATCTGGACAGAGAATGAATTAAGAAACAGAGAGTTTGAATGTTATGGTAAATGAACTAGACCTAATAGACATCTATAGAGCATTGTACCCCCAAACAGCAGGATATACATTCTTTTCAAATGTGCATGGATCCTTCTCCAAGGTAGACCATATGCTGGTTGATTAGACAAGCCTCAATGAATTTAAAAAGATTTAAATTATATAAAAACTTTCTCTGATCAGAATAGAATGGATCTAGAAATCAATAATAGATCAAAAAAGGGAAAATTCATAAATATATGGAGACTATACAACACACTCTTAAATAATTAGTGGATCAAAGAAGAAATTGCAAGAGTATTCAGCAAATATCTTCAGATGAACAAAATGACAGCACAACATATCAAGCCTTTGGGACACTGCAAAAGCAGTGCTGAGAGGGTAAATATAAAGTCCTCAATACTTACATTAAAAAAGAAGAAAAGAGCTAAAATTGAAGACCTAATTGCACTCCTGGAGCAACTAGAAAAAGAACAGCAAGCTAATTCCAAACCAAGCCAAAGAAAAGAAACTGTAACAATCAGAGCAGAAATAAATGAAATCACGAACAACAACAAAAAAAACAACAATAGAGAGAATCAAGAAAACCAAATGTTGGTTCTTTGAGAAGATCAATAAAATCGACAATTCCTTAGCTGGGTTAAAAAAGAAAAAAAAGAGAGAAGATGCAAATAATTAAAATCATAAATGAGAGGAGGGACATTACCACTGACGTTGTAGAAATAAGAGAGATCATAAGAGGATACTTTGAACAACTGTATGCTGAAAAACTATATAATGTAGATGAGATGGATAAATTCCTAGAAACACACGAACCACCTATAGTGATTCTAGAAGAAACAGAAGATCTCAACAAACCAATCACAAATAAAAGAGATTGAAACAGTCATCAAAAGCTTCACAAAGGTGAAAAGCCCAGGACCAGATGGCCTCACAGGTGAATATATCAGTCATTTGATGATGACCTAATACAGATCTTGCTCAAGCGCTTCCAAAAAATTGAACAGGAAAGAATGCTACCAAACTCATTCTATGAAGCCAATATAACCCTAATACCAAAACTGGATAAAGATACTATGAAAAAAGGAAAATCACAGACCAATATGTCTAATGAATATAGATATAAAATCCTCAACAAAATACTTGCAAAGTGATTCCAAAAACACATTAAAAGTATTATACACCACAATCAAGTGGGTTTTTATCCCAGGTATGCAAAGGTGATTCAACACAAGAAAATCAATTAGTGTAATAGATCATCGATAAATTGAAGAAGAAAAATCATATGATCTTCTCAACTGATGCAGAAAAAGCATTTGACAAAATATAGCACCTTTTCTTGATAAAAAACAAAAACCAAAAAAAAAAACCACTCCAAAAGATAGGAATATGGTAAAGTGCATATATGAAAAACCTACAGCTAGCATTGTACTTCAAGTTGAAAGACTGACTGCTTTCCCACTGAGATCAGGAATAAGACAAGGATGCACACTGTCATCATTATTACTCAATATTGTCTAGTAGTTCTAGCTAAAGCAATTAGGCCAGACAAAGAAATAAAAGCACTGAAGTAGGAAAGGAAGAAGTAAAACCTTCATTATTCGGTGAAGACTTGATCTTATATCTAAAGAACCCTCAAAAATTCACAACAGAGCTACAGGAATTAACAGATGAGTTCATCATAGTGGCAAGATACAAGATTAATATGCAAAATTCGATAGCGCTTCTATACACTACTGATGTGCAATGTGAGGAAGAAATCAGAAAAAAATAATAGCAACTAAAGCAATCAAATATTTAGGAATAACCTTAACCAAGGACATAAAGGACCTGTATTCAGAAAACTACACAATGTTGCTAAAAGGAACCAAAAAAGACAACCTAATGGAAGGATATTCCATGTTCATGGATTGGAAGACTAAATATTTTTACGTTGTTAATTCAACCCAAACTGATTTACAGATTCAATGCAATCCCAATAACAATCCCAACAGCCTTTTTTGTAGAAATAAAAAAGGCAATAGTCCAATTTATTTGGAAGTATAAGGGGCCCTGAATATCCAAAAATATCTTTAAAAAGAAGAATGAAGTTGCAGGCCTCTCACTTCCCAACTTTAAGGCTTATTACTTTGCTACAGTGGTAAAATCAGCATGGTACTTGCATATAAAGACAGACACATTGACTAATGTATCTGAACTGAGAACTCAGGAATAGGCCCTCACATCTGCAGTCAAGTGATTTTTGACAAGACTCTTAAGCCCACCCAGCTGGGCCAGAACAGTTTATTCAAGAAATGATGCTGAGAGACCTGGATAGCCAAACCCAAAAGAAAGAAAGAAGACCTCTATCTCAGATCTTATACAAAAATTAGCTCAAAATTGATCAAGGACCAATATATAAAAGCAACAACCATAAAACTTTCAGAAGAAAATGTAGGAAAATATCTTCAAAATCTTCTGATAGGTGGTCATTACTTAAACCTTACACCCAAAGCAGGAGCAACAAAAGAAAAAAGAGATAAATGGGACCTCTTCAAAATTAAACGTTTTTGCATCTCAAAGAACTTTGTCAAAAGGATGAAATAGCAGCCAACTCAATGAGAGAAAATATTTGGCAATGACATCTCTGATAACATTTTAATATCCATGATATATAAGGAGATTACACAACTCTGCAATAAAAAGGCAAATTATGCTACTAAAAAATGGGCAAAAGACTTGAAAATACAAGTGTCCAAAGAAGAAATACAAATGTTGAAAAAACACATGAAAAAAATGTTTAACACCACTAGCGATTAGAGAAATGCAAACCAAAACTAAGATGAGATATTTCACACCTATTAGACTGGCTGCTATTAAAAAGTTGGAAAATTGTATATATTGGAGAGGATATGGATAGATAGAAACATTTACTCAGTGTTGGTCAGAAAGTAGAATGGTACAGCCACTGTGAAGGAGTGTTTGGCAGTTCCTACGGAAATTGAATATACACTTGATGTGGGACCCAGCAATACCATTGCTGTATACCCAGGACAACTGAGAGCAATGACATGAGCAGACATCTGCACATGGATGTTCATAGCAGCATTGTTCATAATAACCAGAAGTTGGAAACAACCCAGGTGTCCATCAACTGATGAATGGATAAACAAATTTTGGAGTATACACATGATGGAATATTATGCAGCAGTATAAAGAAATGAAGTCGTGAAACATGACAACAACGTGGAGGACATTATTTTGAGTGAAGCAAGCCAGACATAAAAGAACAGATACTGTTTGACTGCTGTATAATGAAATAAATATATTATGTGAAATATCAATATGGGTAAAATTGTATATATAACACCAGTTATCTTGGAAGCTGAACAAATGTAGGCTAATACTACAAAATGTTAATATCAGACAAAATAAAGAAAACATTATACTAAGTGAAGGAGACCAAACACAGAGTTTACAGCGTACTTCATTTTGTATGATTCCTTTTATAGCAATGTAAATATGAATCAATTTATAAAGATGAAACTAGATTAGTGATTATGTAGGGCTGGGAAAGGAATGTTAAAGGTGGTGGAGTCTTTATTTTTGGAGTAATGAAATGGTTCTAAAATTTTTGGGATGATGAATGTACAACATTGTGATTAAACTAAAAGCCATTGGTTATATTCTTTGGATAGATCATATGGTATTTGAATATATCTCAATAAAATTGCTTAATAAACAAATAATTGTGCAAGAATAGCCAGAAATAGTAGCTATGTACAGCAGGGGAACATAGAGAGATTGAGAGGTGAGGAATTTTTTCATTTGTTTGTCTGATTTTTTGTTTCATTATTATTATTGAAATAGAGAAAATGCTCTAATATGATTGAAGCAATGAACACACAACTATGTGATTATACCAAATACCATTGATTGTACAATTTGATTGAATTGTATGCTTTTTAAATATGTATCAAAAATTGATTTGTGAAAAAAAATAAGGCTTATATTATCACTTTTCTTCTTCTGAATATAAAATTATTATTGTTATTTTAAATAATAATAGTGTTGAGAGTCAAAATAGTTTTATATCATTACTATAGAGAATAGTTAACACCAATTTTTCATTGTCCTTATTCTCTTTTAATTAATACTTTTATGACATAATATAGATAATATCTTAGAATAGTGGTATATCTTAATATTTTATAGGCAAAAATTCATATATTTGGAATATGCAACAAATGATTTTACTGATATGAATGTACAACAAACAAAGTTCAGAATCCTAGTTTGGAATCACCAGCAGATGGCATTTGAAAACATAGGACAAGATTAGATATGTTAGACAAAACTCTAGAATAAGAAAAAGAATAAGGCCAGGAGTAGAATTTAGGGGAACACAAACATCATTAAAGGGAATTGCAGAATTCAAAACAGCATAAAAGCCTGAGACAGGACTGTCAGGAAAAGGAAGAGTGACTGTTGTCACAGTAGTCAATGTTATCACAGAAACCTTAATGGTACCAAAAACTACAACTTGATTAGAAAGATAATTAAGAGATGTCCTTTATAGTTAGTATTTGGAATTTCATTGTGACCTTACTGAGAGTGCTGCAGGCTTAATGAAATGGTGGGGGCTGAAAAATAAATGTGAGGGAACAAGTTAGAGCAATTTCCAATCAAACTGTGCACTCCCCCTTATATCCTTTTATTTACTTATTTATTTTTTCAAAGAAACTTTAGATTGCATAAATTTTACATAAAAAATATAAGGGTCTCCCATATGCCCCACCCTTCCCCCTCCCACACGTTCCCACATTAACAACATCCTTCATTAGTGTGGCACATTTGTTACAATTGATGAACACATATTGAAACATTGCTGCTAATGGTGGACTGTAGTTTACATTATAGTTTACACTCTATCCCGCACGATTTTGTAGGTTATGACAAACTTTAAAATGGCCTGTATCCATCATGCAATGTCATGCAGGACAATTCTAATGTTCTGAAAAAGCTCCCATATTACACCTATTCTTCTCTCTCCCTCCCCTCAGAACCTCCAGTGGCCACTGCCTGTATATCAATGATAAAAGTTCTTCCATTGCTAGAATAATAATGTTTATAATAGAATAGTAATAAGTCTACTGTAGTCCATTGTTCATTCCCCAATCTTGAGTATTTGGGGATGGTGATGCCCACTCTGTTTCTAATTGAGAGGGGGCTTAGGTCCCATGGGGCAGATGGTTGGAACTATCTTGCTTGCAGATGCAGACACTCTCTGTTCTTTGGAATGGGTATTGTCCATTATCATGTCCTTGTTAGTTGTCCTGGTGAGTCCAATGAACTGGGGAGTAGGTGTAGCAACTTTGTTGAGATTCAGGGCTCAGCTGGCACATGAAAGGACCAAAGATTTAAGTCTCTGGGACATATATTTAACAAGTAGAGTGCTAATTTAACCTACCTTTATATCAGGGACCCTTAAACTTTAGCTACCGTAGTTTGCTAATCCATTTTCTAAGATCCTCTGTATATTCCACTAAAATATACTACAAATCCTTTTACCACATTCTGCAATGCACTGCATAATAATCTGTCCTTCTCCCCAATTTGATTATAAACATTTTGTCAAGAGCCATTCTATTTTAACTGAGAATATAATAGCCCCACCCTGATAACATCCTTTTCTCTATACTCAGTGCATAGTGAATTGCATATACTCATCACCCAGCTTCAAGTACCAGATTCAGGTTGAACAGAAATAAATTTTAGCAGTCAATGCAAGTTAAGTATCTAGCTCAGTTTTCTCTGAGGAGCCCAAAAGATATATGACATGATCCCTCGACTTAAGCACATTTAATCATGATGTATACATTTTGATATTTATACAAATCACACTTAAATGGCAAATGTGTTAGGAAAGCAAGTAACAGCCATGTAGATCAGGGAGAAGGAAAATTAATTTGATTTAAAGGACTTGGGGAAATCATTATGGAGGGAATTAGATTTAAGTGCAAGGTGAGTATGATTTGGTGGCATGAGAGGAAGAAAGAGGTTCTGAGAAAATTCACTGAGTCATGGCTGAAGAAAGTACATAGAGGAATAATGGTGAAAATGGCCAAATACCCCACAGTGAGGGAGAGAAAGAAAGGTGATAGGTCAGACAGACTGTGGAGTATCTGGAATACCAATACAAGGAAAGTGGATTTTGTTCGAGAGTAGTGAGGGACTATTAAGAATTCTTGGGCAGATAATTCTTGAGTAGCACTTTTTATTCATATAACAAGTATTTATAGAGCACCACAAGTGCCAGTCTATTAAAGGTGTTGGAAATACAGTAATGAACAAAGTAGAGAAAGGCCCTTTCTTCTTAAAATTTTACGTTAATGGTGTAGTAGGGGTGGTTGATGACATATAGATATATCAACAAACAACTAAATAGTATACTGAGGAGTGATTAGTGGTATGAATAAAAAAATGGGATAAGTTGCATAAAGAGTAGCTGAGGAGAAAGGACTGAACAATGTCTATAATTCATATGTGTGGCTAAATAATAACAAAATTTTTCCTATAAAGTCTTTGCAGGACATGGGGACAGATTCAAACTGACAGTGTTTCAGAAAGAATCTTTAATCATGCTACACAGCTATCTGTTTTGGGTACCTAATCTCCCCATAGAAATTCTTTTAGGATTTTTTTGGAAAATGAACTTTACTGTAAGGAACATATTTGTTGGCCCTGACGTTATAGTGGCATGATAGATGTTTATTCTTTTAATCCCAAATGTTTTAGAGACAAAGGTTTATATTCCAAATATCTGTAAGTCCTAAGACCATAAGGAAAATGACAGCTTGTAAGAAGGCCATTCTCAGTAAATGTAGGTAAGATAAGTATTCTAATATACTTTGGCCCTTAATAATAACAGGCACGAATATTTATTTCTCTAAATTTATCAATTTTAATTGTTTTAGATTTCAACTCTTTATTTATCTTTAAGATTTTCCTCTAAATTGAAACCGATTGGGAGCTCAGATGAGACAAAATACTGCAGTTCATCCTGAACTTTAAAGAGTATAAGATAGAATTTCAAAATATGCAGGTAAGTCATAAAATAATTTAGTACATAATACAGGCAAGTGCTTTGGAAGTTATTTCTAAATTAGCTGAATAAGTGGCTTATATTTAATGTTTTAAAATAAGCAATAAATAATCAGGTAGTGCTTTCCTTTGGATATTTTCATTGTGGAATAATTAGATCTTTGTGACTATAAAAGTTATATGATGAACATCTTCAGTGAATATGTCCTAATGCATCATTAACAATAAGATAAGGTAGAATTCTAAAGTAAACCATTTATTTTCAAAAATCTTAATAAGATTCAAAATGTTTCTTTTTAAGTGTCAGAAAATTGAAGTATAAAGGCAATCATACCTCTTTAAAATAATTTATGTGCTATTTTGATATAGTTCAAAAATATTATAATTTCTGAAGAAAAAAAACAGTAGTCATGCCAATTCAGAAAATATAAAGACACTTATAATTTTTAAAATGATGTTTTGAATAATTTACTTTGTAGACACTTCTTCAAAGTTTACAATCTCAATTTACAGTCTTAAAGATGTGTATCAAGGGTAGGATGTTGAAAACTAATTCGTCTCCAGGTGGTCAGCTTTGAGCTAGAATTTGACTCAATCCTGCCTTTTTTCCCACTGCATTTTATAGCTCCTGTCACAGGAGTGTGTCACATTTAAGTATCTCAAAATTCTTACAATCTAATAGCAAATTGTGCATGTACATATCAAATCAAAAGCAATGTAAACTATCATTAAGCAATTCTCCATTGTGATGGGTATATAAAACATATTTGAGGGTTTAGAAAATGGAAATCAGTGTGCTCACAGGTATTTACCTAAGATTTTATTATGTAGCATTATGTGTAATCTATGCCTTAAATAAAAAATGAAAGGATTTAGGTATTTGGGCAAAGAACAACAGGAATAACAGCATGAGCAGTGCCCTTGCTTATGGAAATTATTGTGGCACAGGGGGAGAGGGATCGAGGGAGATGGGAGATGGGGGGAACAAAAAAAAGGCAGAAAATCTATTGGTGAATGTTTGAAATAATGACGGAGGTGGATCTGGTTATATAAATCTTAAATCCCATCTTAAATAATTTCAATTTTTCTTAGCGGTAGCAAAGATTGAAGTCTTCCTGGAAGCAGACTGTTACTTTGGTCAATATCAGGAATTTAAGGCCACAGAACTCCTGAAGAAGCCTGGAATGGTCCACAGACTTGTTGCTCAGCACAGCAGAATAGACAGACACACCAAACTAGACTGGGAAGAAAAAAGGGCTCTGTTAGCAGAGGAGAACAGGAGATCTAATCAGTCTCAAATCTGCCTCTTCATCAAGGGTTTTTTGCACAGCTTTTATAAAGGTTTGAAACAAAGAGAATTAATTGTAGACCCGACATCCTTGGGAAAGGGATTGGGGAGCTTTTCTAGCTTTTCTGCTCTAGTTAACATTTAAGATACATATTGTGCCTCGCACCTCTATCACAGTGGTAATAATAGGGAATGAGTGAAGCATTACAAGGATACGCCATACATATTCTTTACAAAGAAAGAGAAGTAAAAGATCTAGTTAATATTAAACGTGAAAGAGCTATGTACTTTTCTATAGAAACTTTATGGCTATTGTAAGGTGCTTGCTAGGTTACAAATACGTTGTATTCTGTTCATAGTACAAATCCCCTGATTATACTTGAGCTACAAATTCCCCCTGATTACACTTTTATTTCCAATCATGGAATTAAATTTTGGGGAAATTCAGTTGTCTTTCGATCTGCCTGCTTCCTGTTGAGATGGGACATGGTAGTTTCAAAGTCTCTTGGTAGAAACATTGATCCATGGTATGTAAGTAACACTGATTCTTGTTCAAGGGATTGGAAGTAGCCCTAGATAAAGAAAAAGGTTTAACAATTAATCGACTACATAAGGAGATAGTACATTTTAGAATCACAGGCTTATGACTATTAGTAGAATAATTATGATACAGGTTTGGAGAATACTGCATAGCCAGGATCCAATACTGGATGGAATCTAACTAAATAAATTAAGGAATTTGAAAGGAGTGGATGGGGTTGACATAGCCTGAAGTTGTTTATTAATATGAATCAAAAGAGTGGATGTATTGTTAGATTTATCAGGGATGTAAGTACAGTACTCAGCTTTTATTATAGCACATGTACCTCCTTGAGAAGCTGTTAAAATGTCCAATGACATGTGATCTTGGAGAACAGCCTTGTGCATTAGAGTCATTTCAGTATTAATAAGAGTCATATTATGGTAGCTATCATTTAAGGCTTGAGAGATAAAATTCTTTAGATCTTCTATTCTTGCTATAATGTCCTCAATTCCTATGGAAGGATAAAAAATTGCTGCTAGGTGATTATACCAATGAAAGACAGAATACATACATCTAGCTTGTAACAGGGGTAGGTTAGCTGCAACAGATGGGAGGGTGGTAAGACCAGTTTCTTGGACCCATGGTAAACCTAGGGTACATCTTCCTAGACAGCCTGGAGGAAGCCATGGCCACAAACATGTTGCATAAATCCATTGGATGCCATTTGGGGTAATAAAGAGAGCCCAAAAACTATCTATAGTTTTTAATGTGACATTTGGGTTGTTAGGTAAGATGGCTTGATATTTGCTTAGATGGTCCATGTCTAACTATTGACCTCCATTTTGTTCTAGTATGGTAATAACCTAATGCAGGGTGAAGACTTGGGTGGGAGAGCCCAATGTGAACTTTTCTGCTTACTAGAAAATATCACAGGTGACAGCTACTGTTTGTCAGCTGGCTGGCCAGCTTCTGGTGACTGAGTCCAGTTGCTTTGATAAGTATGCAACCAGCCAGAGGTTTGCTCCAAATTCTTGCACTAATACTCCTAGTACAATTCCTTGTTGTTCATGTACAAATAGTTCAAAGTCTTTCACTAGGTCATTGAATCCTAGTGTTGGGGCTGAGAGAAGTTCATCTTTAAGTTTTTGAAATGCTAGAGAGCATTCTGGAGTCTCTTCTTGAGGATCTTTTTTCCCCCTTTAAGGTCTTCATATAGGGGTTTAGCAATAAGTCCAAAATTTGGTATCCAAAGCCTGCAATAGCCAGCTGTACCTAGAAATCCTCTATGTTCTTCTCTGTTTCTAGGTTCTGATACTCTGATACTTTTCTGCTAGGTAGTAAGGCCCATTGTCCCTCTGACAGTTTGAACCCAAGATATTTAACATGGGGCTGCGTTAGTTGGGCCTTCTTTTCAGATACTTAATATCCTTTTTCTGCGAGCCTTTTTAGCATTGTTACGTTGTTTTGATTTAAGGCTTCTTGGGTTTTACTGGCTATGAGTAGATAATCAACATATTGAAGGAAAAGTCCTTCTTGGAGTTATACTTTGTGTAAGTCCTTTGACAGTGCTTGCTCAAAAAGAGTTGGGGCATTTTTGAATCCTTGTGACAACACAGTCCAAAATATTGTTGTTTTATTCCTGTTTCAGGATCTTCCCATTCAAAAGCAAACAGTTTTTGTGATTCTTTTTCTAGGGGTATGCAATAAAAAGCATCTTTCAAATCTGAAACAGTGAACCAAGCATAAGCATTTGAAATGTTGATAAGGACAGCATATGGGTTAAGCACTATTGGATGGAATTCATTTACTACTTGATTGACAGCTCTTAATCCTTGTACCCATATTCTCATGTGCCAGGTTTTAGGACTGGTAAGATAGGTGTGTTAAAGTCCGGCTGGCAGGGTTTTATTTGTCCCCAACCGAGGAACTTTTAATCAAGGATGCTATGCCTATTTTTGCTTTGTGTCTAAGTGGATATTGTTTAATGTGTGAAGGTATGCTGTTCAGTCCCAGCCTTACCTTCACTTCTTGCAATCCTTTGCTCCTCCCAGAGGTTCCCCGTGGCCCATACTTCAGCTGGTATCTGTTGTTTTATTTCTTTGGGTACTCCAAGCTTCTCGGTACTTTTGCTAGTCTTAACAGGGCTGCTTGGAGGGTGCAGGCATGCAACTCTGGAACCTGTATGTTAATCTCAATGGGTTAGAAGGTAAGTGACCCTTGTAGTTTTTAAAGCAAGTCCTGAAAGTGGAGAAGGATACGGCATTCAGGCCTGTTAAGGAACTTGGGCTTTAATTGGGTTTCTCCGACCGTTGAGGAAAAACTTGTCATTGGTAATTCCTGAAACTCCAATAATTGGGACAGACTCATCTGTCTTGTGAGTGAGTTTTTGATTTAGAACTGAAAAAGTTGCTTCCCTATCCTCCAGAAAATTTACTAATGTCTTACCCAATTGGAGAGAGACCTGAGGTTCCTTGTGGATGATTGGGATTAATTCCTGACAGGTGGAAAGTGCCCCTGGGCTCCATCATTCCATAGCCCTGTCTTCATTCCCTGTAAGCTTTGGACACTGGGTCGAGGGGTCAGGAGCATTGAGTGCTCCCTTCTTTGCGAGACTAAGACATTCTTGCTTCCAGTGCCCTTCTTTGCAGTAAGCAAATTGCTGGGGGCCCTGGAGGCCTCACCTTTCATTGGTTCCTTCTGCTGCCAGAGGGTTTTGCTCAGGACTGCTCCTAAAATGCTAGTATTTAAGTTAGCCTTATATGCAATTGTTTTCTTAAGATGCTTTTCTTGGGCTGCTTCCCAATTGTAATATATCTTGAAAGCAATTTCTGCTAGAGCCAAAATTGGCAGTTCTAACCCTCTAGTTTTTCTAATTTGCAGCGGTTGTCAGGAGCACTTTGGCAGATAAAAGATTGGTTAACATTGTGTCGATAAACTAAACCTTCTGGGTCTAGGTAAGTGAATTGTCAATAAGCCTCAATGAGTCTCTTGAGGAATACAGAAGGCTTTTTATCTGGTTTCTGGACAATTTCTTGGAATTTGCTTAATTTTTTCTCTTTAGGAGCTCCATTCCTGCATCTTACTATTATGCAAACTTGGTACAATTTCACTCCCCTTGTTCGTTTGAGTTCCTGTTGGGGTGAGTTATTGGTACTGCTTGGCTTCCTGGGACATGAATGAGATTGTTAGTGTTAATATTGGCTAGAAAATCAGTATGATCTTGAGGGCTTTCTAGTAAAAGCTGCTTTTCCTCTGAGGTTAAAAGTGTATTCAGTAAAGATTTAATGTCTGCCCAATAAGGGCTGTGAGTTTCAAATATAGATTTGAAAAGATTTTCCACCCTTCTGGGAAGCTACTCTACGCAGCTAGGGACCCGGTCTTTCCAATTATATAGATCTGATGTTGAAAATGGACTATGCAGTTAGAGATGGTCCCTTAGTTGTCCTTGCTTATCTATTCCTCTAGGTATTTGGCCCTGGCCTTGCCCTCCTGAAGCAGAAGCACACTGGTGGAAAGTTGCTCCACTTTGGGTGTGGAGTGGAGAGGCCATTTCTGGGGGATTTAATGGTAATTCAGGTTTGTTTCCATTCCCTGACATGGGAGTGGATGAGGCACTCAGGCTGTGGCAATTTCAAGTCTAGAAGTATTTGACACAATTATGGTATCTCAAACTTCATCAGGATCAGTGGGTTTAGATCAAGGAAGAGGATTTTTCTGATTTTTGCTTCCCTCCTTTTTATAATTATTTGACTCTCACTCGGAAGTAGAGTGTTGATTAACCAATTCCTTAACTGGTTGAGACAGTGAGCTCTTGTCTCTCCAGCTATTGAACGTTGGGAGCTCAGGGCCTGACTAACTAGCAATATACCATGCCCAAAACATTCTCTATGAAGTTTTTCATTTTGGGCTAGTGCCATAAAACATTGAATATAAGGAATTTCATCCCATTTAATTAATCTCCCGCAGAACAATTTCAAGTGCTCCAGAATAGTATTATATTCTAAAGACCCTTGGGCTGGCCATTTTTGTTTATTTTCTAATACATTTTGATGCCAGATTTCCTTACAAAGATGGGCTATTCTCTCTTTAGTCACAAGTTCATACCCGAATTGTTCCCAATGCAACTGAGGGTGTTACTTGTTCCCTTTACCTCTGAACTCTGGTTAATTCCCATTGTAGCTAAAATTTAATCAAACAAGTAGCAAGAAACCCAGGCCCAGGCAACCAGTCTCAGCAACACCTCCTGACTCCATGGGCTACCCTGTTTCCTGATCCAAGCCAAAAACCATGTGTGACATTGCTGCTTACAGCTTTGGTAGGAGTTAATGTGCTGCTGAGAAGAAAGACAATACGATTATCTCATACAACATGCAGAATAGAACCTGTTTCCTTCACAGCTCACTGTCTTAGCAGGTGCTCTAAGCTGTTTCCACAATGAATTTATATAAATAGGCAGATTATATATTCAAATTAATTTACTGAAGTAACCTATGGCCATTTATTTCCTTAGTTCCCAAATGTAATTTACTTTAGAGATGAATTCTTCCCTCCTTCATTCTTAGTGTCTTTCACACTTTCTAAGATATAAAATCAAGATATGTAGAATGTATTATTTTCAGTCAGCCGCTCTACTAGGATAATATATAAAAACCGTGTGCTCAGTGAAAAAATATGTATGTGTGCAGGAAAATTGACTTTATGTAAACTTTAAGGATCTTCCAAACAAAAACTGACAATGAAATTATTTGGAAAACTGAGCCAAATATGGGTATCTTAGATTTGTACACTATCCTTACATAATTTCATCCAGACAATCTTTACCATTATAAACATTCTTTTTACAACTATAAAAATATACATGTGAATCAGAGCTTTGGAACCTCAGGTGATAGAAGATGAAATTTAGAGCAACTAATGTCACTTAGCAGTATGTGTGCCTAAATGAGAATATTATTTCTCCATAATTCCTATCTAAACAAAGAAATTAGAGATGACAGCATAACCACTCCATGACAACTGAATTTATCCTCACAGGGTTGACAGATCCACCTAAGGTGAAAATGCTTCTCTTCATGTTGTTCTTTGCCATCTATCTGAGCACCAAGGTGGGGAATCTCGGTTTGGTTGCACTGATCTTCATGGAACATCGTCTTCACACACCAATGTACATCATTTTGGGTAACCTGGCTCTGATGGATTCCTGCTGTTCCTGTGCTATTATGCCCAAGATGTTAAAGAACTTCTTTTCAGAAGACAGAATGATTTCTCTCTATGAATAAATGGCACAATTTTATTTTCTCTGCTTTGCTGAAACTGTGGACTGTTTTCTTCTGGCGGCAATGGCTTATGACCACTATTTGGCAATATGCAGCTCACTGCAGTACCACACGAAGATGTCAAAGAAACTTTGCATTCAAATGACCACAGGGATCTATATAGCTGCATATATGCATCCCATGATTCATGTAGGGTTTTTATTTAGGTTGAATTTCTGTGATTCTCATCAAATCAATCACTTTTTTTGTGATGTTTTTCCATTATACAGACTTCTTGTGTTGACCCCTATAACAATGAACTGATGATAATTATCTTTACAGGGTCAATTCAAGTCTTTGCTATTGCCATAGTCCTGATCTCTTATCTCTGCATCCTTTTCACTATTTTCAAAATGAAATCTAAAGAGGGAAGAGGCAAAGCCTTATTGACTTGTGCATCCCACTTTTTCTCTGTCTCAATATTCTATGGTTCTCCTCTTTTTGTTTATGTTCAAGCAAGTTCAGTTAAAGAAGAAGATGAAGATACATCTGTTGCTGTTTTTTATACTATAGTAATTCCTTTTATTAAATCCTTTTATTTATAGCCTAAGAAATAAGGAAGTAATAAATGTTATGAAAAGAATTATTAAGAAAAAATAAATCTCTTAACATTCTTAAGTAAGTACCATTTCTTGTGGGAAACTGAATTTAATCTGTGAAAAATTTTGATTTTCCAAGTCAAGGGATATTGAAAAAATGCAAAATGTCCACTTTGTATATAAAATATGAAATCACTAAAATGTGATGATATAAGTTAAATAATGTACAGATGGAAAAATAAATTCATAAAGGAAGATTCTGCTGAAATATTTCAAAATCTAAACTACCAGAATTCAACAGAAAAGAATATTACCTACTAATGTGTTAGGCATTATATTCAAGTTTTTTTAGAGAAAAAAGAACCCACAATTTTAAATATTAAGTAGTCTGGCTAAGTACATCTAGTTATGAAGCTAGTATTTGGATCAATACTGCCTTTTCCTCATAACATTTTATAGTTGCTTTCAAAGACACTTAAGTCACAGTTAATCTCAAAAATTCTTATAGAACAATAAGCTTGTTGGACATACCCATCTGAAAAAAGGAATGTATTATACACAAGAAATTTTAGTTTGTAATGGGTATATAAAATATGCTTGGGAGTACAGAAAATGGAGATCAATCGAGTCTGGGGTTTTTATTCTTAAGTAGCACCAGAAGTAAATTGTGACTGAAAGAATGGAAAATTTTTTGATATTTGGGGAAAAATCCTGGAATAATAGTGTGGAAAGATTCAATGTATATGGAAATCAGTGTGACAGCAGGGATGGTGGATGAGGAAAGGGAATGATAGATGGTTAGTATGGAAATGCTGACAGAGCTGTGGGTGAGAGCTCTTGGTAAATGTGGGAAGTTAGAATGTAAGTTGATCAGGCTATGAAGAATCTTAATGCCACCTTAATGAATTTGAATTTATCTTAAGAACATCCAAATTTGAAATCTTCCTGGTAGCAGAGTAATTATGATTGTATTTTCCAAAACCAGAGGAGGCATTTGATTAGAAAGAGAGATTGAAAAGTGAGACTAACTTCAATAATTCACATAATAGGTAAGAAGAGTTGAAAGAGAGGGGTGTATAGGTATAAGAAATATTTTAAAGAAGGATAAATTGTAAATGGTAAATTGTGCCTTTTGAATAATAAAATGAATGCCTATTTTCTTCTTGTGAATAAAACCAAGTCATATCTGATCTTTTATTACAAGTATTAAATACAACACCTGACACACTTGAGCATGCAATAAAGATTTCCTGAGTACAGGATGTACAAACTAATGTACTTTTTAATTATTAGTTCATTTAAACATTTTTTCATTTACTTGTTTTAATTTCCTCATTTCTAAGGCAATCACCATGTAATGGGTTGGCTTAAACAATGGGAATTTATTGGCTCATGGGTTTGAGGCCAGCAGAAATCTAAGTCAAGGCATCATCGAGGCAATGCTTTATTCCCAAAGACTGAAATTCCTTTGAAATGCTTTTGCTTCTTTTTTCCAATGACCAGTTTACCATATCTGTGTAGGTTTATTTCTGGGCTCTCTATTCTGTTTTACTGATCTTTTGTCTATTCTCCCATAAATACTATACTGTTTAGAACACTGTGGCCTTATAGAAAATCTTGATGTTGGGTTATGCCTGTCCTCCCAACCTGTTCTTCTTTGTCTTGTGTTGGCGATTCTGGGTCTTATGGTTTTACATATATTTACAATTAATTTGTTGAAATCCACACCTAGGTAGTTTTTTATTTATCAGTTCAGTCTCTCTATTGCTATGGGTGCACTCCAATTTTCTAATTTTCTTTCATCAGTTTGACAGTTTGTGTTATTCTAGGAATTTCTCCATTTCATTAGTTATTTAATTTGTTGGTTTACTATTTGTATTAGTCATCCAAAGGGGTGCTAATATGAAATACCAAAAATGGGTTGGTCTTTATAAAGGGTATTTATTTGGGGTAGAAATCCACAGATACCAGGCCATAAAGCGTTAAGTTTCTTCTCACCAAAGTTCATTGCCACATGTTGGCGCAAGACAGCTGCCGACGTTTGCCAGGGTTCAGGCTTCTTGTGTTCCTCTCTTCCCAGGGCTGTGTTTCTCTCTGGCCTTAGCTCTTCTGGTTCTTCCACAAGGTCAGCTGTAAACTCTCAGTTGAACGGCTCACTTCTCTTCTCCTGGGGCCTTCTTTCCAACGTCAAAACTGCTTCAAAATCTGTTAACTCAAAATTGTTCTGCAAATGCCTTTTATATTTGATTCCCCACCCACCAAGGGGTGGGGCTCAACACCCTAATCATAACCTAATCATGCCCAGATTAACAGATCAGTTTACAAGCATGATCCAATTATATTTTTGGAATTCATAATTACATCAAACTGCCCAACTGTTACACTATTGTTCATAATATTTCTTATAATCCATGTCATTTTTGTAAGGCCAGTAGTAAGGTTCCATCTTTAATTTCTGAGTATAGTCTTTTCTCTATTTTTCTTGGGCAAATTAATATTAATTTTTTGATTATCCAGAATAATCAATTTCTGTTTGCATTGATTTTCTCCATTGTTTCCTAGTCTTTATTTTATTCATTTTTCTCAAATTTATATTTCCTTCTTCCATCTGCTTTCTGTTTAGTTTATTCTTATTTTTCTTATGGTGGAAGGTTAGGTCATTTTTTTAGATCAATTTTTTTCTTGTAGGTGTTTAAAGCTATACATTTCTTTCTAAGTATTGCTTTAGCAGCATCCAAAAACTTTAGATATGCTGTGCCTACATTTCAATTCATCTCAATATATTTTCTAATTCCCCTTGTGATTTCTTTGAACCATTGGTTACTCAACAAGATGTAGTTTAATTTCCACATATTTTTGAACGTCTCAACTTTTTTCTTACTGATTTCTAATTTCACTCTGTGATTGGAAAACATATTTTGCATGACATCAATTATTTTAAATTCATTGATGCTTGTTTATGGCCTACTATGTGGTTTATCCTGGAGATGGTTCTATGTGCACATGAGAAGAACATAGTCTGCTCTTGTTTGGTGGAGTGCTCTATAGATGTGTATTCATTCTAGTTCATCTATAGTATTGCTCATATCTTCTATTTCCTTTTTATAGTCTACCCAATATGTTGAATCCTAGTTGCTCATTTTAAAAGTGGAATATTGAAGTCTCCAACTATTAATTTTGAATGTCTATTTTTCCCTCATTTCTGTCCTTGATACTAGCATTTTGGTTCTCATATATGAGGTACATATATGTTTATAATTGTTATAAATCCTGATTGATCAACACTTTTATCATTATTACATGTTGCTCTCTATCTCTAGAAACTTTTTTTTTATTGTTCACTGGATTAGTTTTTCAATGAGCACTATGCAATTTACAAATAAGCAGATCTCCAATGACGTATGTTAAAATGGCAATCCTATCAGTTTGAAATCTAAATGAAAAAAAAATTATTAAGGCACATTTGAACAGTGACTTTTAAACAAATTTTCTGATGTAATGACAGATTCATTTTAGCTTTGTCCCCCCCAAACATATAAGCACCAATATTTTCAAGGAACACTTAATATTTAGTAAAATATTAAGGAATGTAAAAATTAAGGGGCGCAGGTTTCAAAAGGAAATCTTTGAGGTCAGTTTACTGAAAAACATACTAAACAGTGAGTGCAAACCCCAAAATATATAAATACTAAAAACTAACAGGTACTCCAGAAATGGCAGAGCTTGAAAAATGGATATTAAACAAATAAAAGGGACTTTAGATACAAAGGAGAAAACTAAACAGTAATTAAAGAATGAAATAACCATCTCTATCAACATAACACCGACAGGAAGGATGAATTGAATAAAACCAGGTACAAGTTTTTCCCCAATGTTTTCATCAGGGTTTTTTTACTTTTCTTTCTTTAAGCTTGCATGCATTAGATTACAGTAATTCCTCTTTCCATTCTGAATATTAATATTTTACCTTTTAAAGAGTAGGGTCAGGAAGAGAGAAAAATCCAAATCCTTTTTGAAATTTACTGCCAGGTCCACTTAGGCCAAACCAGTGACAGCT
>JAQZBX010025589.1:0-29453 GCA_029593785.1 Cabassous unicinctus
TTACATAGGGCAGGGGAATGATAGAGGGATTCAGAGGTGACTACTAAGGAGTAAGGTTTTTGTTTTTTTTTTCTTTTTGGAGTAATTAAAATGCTCTAATATTGATTTCAGTGATGAATGCACAACTCTGTTTATACCAAATGCTATTGATTGTACACTTTAGATAAATTTTATGGTTCATGAATACATTTTAATAAAATTGATTAAAAATTGGGCAAAAGATTTAAAAAGACACTTTTCTAAAGAGGAAATGCAGATGGCTAAAAGCACATGAAAAGATACTCAACATCGCTAGCTATTAGGGAAATATAAATCAAAACTACATTGAGATATCATTTCACACCTTATAGAATGGTTACTATATAAAAAAAAGAGAGAAAAATTGCAAGTGTTGGATAAGATGTGGAAAAACAGGAACATTCCTTCATTGTTGGTGGGCATTTAGAATGGTATAGCAGCTGTAGAAGATTGATGACTTTTTAAAACAGGTTTGAGGAAACGTACTTTGAAGATTTATACATACTAAGTAGAATTGGAAGCTCTTTACTTACATTTAACACTTACTCACTGATATAGCTTTAAATATCTCCTTTTTTTTAGATATCTCCACATTTTCAAGGACAATATAATACGGCACCTAGAAAATGTAATGGAAACTCATCTTAAGTGTAACGGGTCTCATATATTTCTTTTACAACCTACTCTCCCTCATCCTTGATTTTGGTTGTCTTCATTATCTTCCTGTTTTAATATTAATTTTGCTTCTTTTAATGTCTTTGATATTTGTCACTCAGGCTCAAAATCTGCAAATTCTACATGTATCAGTCAATTGAATGATTTGTCAAAACCAATGGAAACTAATTTTCTAATACTTCTTACATAGTTTCCTTTTTACTCTCTTATTTCAGACACTGACAAACTGAAGACCTTTACTACTACATTAAGCACTATCTAGAGGCCTGTTAATGCAGTTAGCAAAGTAAAAAAACATTCTGTTCTTGCATTCTATGTACTAAAGTACTTAAAAGCAGGGACTCTGTAGCCCCTGAGTTGAGGTTTGAATCTGGTATCACTCTTAACAACTATATGGGCTTGACCATATATATTTGATTAAAAATAATTGATTTTTAATCAATTTTATTGATATGTTTTTATATGTCTCTGTTTATCTAAATGTCGACTATAGGTAATAATATGACTAACTCTTAGAGTCTCTATGAGGATAAATGGCTTAGTAAATGTAAAGCATTTACTTAATTTCCAGGAAATACAAAGCTGCATATAAGTGATAATACTTGTTACTATTACTCATTCTGTGACTCATCATTCATTCAAAAATATTTTCTGAATAAACTATATGTTCCAAGAATTATGTTATTTCCTGGGGATACAATTTTGTGGGCAAACATATAAAATACTTGTCCTTATGCAAATTATAGAGTCAGAGCTGTATTAGAGCTATATAGTAATCAAATATTCACAAAAACAAATGTTAAGTAATGACTTAGTCAAATGATTTGAAAAGGAGGTACCATAGGGTGGCTAAATCAATGAATTTATGCTTAAGGGAAAGATATTTGAGCGATATGAGCAGTGACAGTTATAAACAAAAGAGGTAAAAATACTATTATTTTCTTATTGACCTTAGAGAGAGAAAATCATAGGAGACTACTAGTTCTCATTGTTTGGATTCTACTTTTAGGGGGAAAAAAAAGTGGAATAATGGCATTTCATGCATATTAACCTGACATCTCTTTTTGTCTTACTTGTTAAATGAATTATCAGTCAGTTATTTTTAGCATAAATGAGTGCAGCCTTGCTCGTGCTGCTCACCTCTTCATTTCCCAGGGAACATTTGATTTTGTAAATTAGAAGGAATATTTAAACTGTTAAACCAGGAGACAAACTTGACTGAAACTTTACCTTAAAAATTTGAAACACTTATCTGAATGGTAAAACTCTTAAAAAATGATCAAGGAATAATGCAAATATTATAATTATTGTAAGTGATGGATATTTAGAAATACATTTGAAGTAACTTTTTCTTTATTCCAGAAAAATCATCTCAAAAGCTCATAGTCAGGAAAATAAATTTTAAGATGCTGTGGTTTCTAGTAGCCTAATTTCTTTATGAGTCAACTTGTCAGTGTTGTGTCTCTGAAAATTTGTTTGTTGTTGTTGTTGTTAGAAGAAATTTGAGTATATATTTATACCAAACTCTACTATCAAGCTTGAGCTTGTTTCAATAGAGATATATCAGTTCTATATGCATAATTGAATAGAAAATGAAATCTTAAAATTATCAATTGGTTTACAAGCTTATACATAATAATTAAATCTTTAATACTTTGTTCTGATGCGATTGATATTGTGGAGGCATAAAATGAGCGTCCCTGCTGGAAAAGAGTGTAATTCATTGCAATAAAAGTAAATCTCCACTCTTAAAATATCTTCAGATAAACAAATCTCAGAACAAAATTAAACAATTCAGAGTAAATGAGGAAGAAGCAGATGTGAGTTGAGGTGATGTGAAACCATTTCTCAGGGATTTGTTCAGTTGTAAAAATTTAGGAATGACTGTAAATGCAAGGTCATTTCTCATAGATACAGGAAAAAGACAGTGAATGGAACTGAGAAAGGGTCTAACACCAGAAGAAATCTCAAAGTTAGGTTAGCTTTTGAGAACTTCTAACAAGTGTGTATAGTAGCCAGTTTTTAATTATTCTTTATGCTATACTTTTATTTGTTTTCCAGGAACTTAATTATACATTCAGTAAATATTACCCTATAATCTCAATATATGTTTGAGAGTTTCAGCATGGACCTAATCAAGTCCTCTGATTGAATAGCGGGAAGTAAATAATGGAGTAAAAATCTATGGTGTTGATCCAAACAATGCAAAAGGCATATCCAAAGGATAGATCTGAGGGTGTGAGTACACATGGATGAAGTAAATAACTTTCTGGAAGTCCATCACAGGGATTCCAGAAGAGGAATTTAGTTCATGATGAAAGCCTAACTTACTGGAAAAAATGTGAAGTTATATCTAGCCATCAAATCCCGAAGATATGACATCTGATTATAATTAGTGAAAATCAAATTACACAAAGACTAATAATAACAATATAAGTTTATAACTGAATGTTTAATATAGATTTTGTGAAGAGTCATAGGCATATAGTTGACACAATTTATATACATTTATGCAATGCTGCATTGAAGGGGTGATTAATGATTTATCTGGAAATTATCTAGAACATGAAAAGAGTATTAACTGAGAACAAAGAATTTTCTTCCCATGTTTCTGACCACAGAGGTATGGACTAATCACCAACATGTTTTTGTTGAGCTCAATGCAGAAATACACTTTAATTATGGAACAATTTTTCTCAGTCTTTTCAATACATTTTTAACATCTTTTTTTCCTCAAACTGTAGAGGATAAGATTCAGCATAGGAATTACAATAGTGTAAAATATAGACAAGATCATATCATAGTCCAAAGCATAGCTGAAACTCAGCCTTACATACATGAAGAGGATAATCCCATGTTAAATTGACACTCCAGTTAGGTGAGAGCCACAGGTGGAAAAAATGTATCGCTCCCTTCAGCAGAATGAATCCTCAGAATGGCCATCAGAATGAAACCATTGGAGATCAAGACAATTAATATACTGGATATCTCAATAGGGCTCACAAAGCAGAATTGTAAAAGTTGGTTGAGGTAAGCATCAGAACAAGAAATAGCGAGGAGTGGAGGGATGTCACAAAACACATGTATAATTTCTTTGGATGCACTGAAGGATAGGCTAAAAGTGGCCACAGTGTATATCTTAGCATCCGAAATGCCACCAAACAAGAAGCAATGATGAGTGGCACATAGACTCAGGGTGACATGTTAACTGAATAAAGCAGTGGGTTGTATATTGCTACATAGTGATCATAAGCCATTGCAGCCAAGAGAAAACTTTCTGTACCACCAAAAAAAAGTAATAAAGAGAAGCATTTGTGTTGCAGAACCAAGAAATGAAATGGCTTTATCCATTGCCAAAAAATTGACCAACATTTTAGGTGTGACAACTGAAGAATAGCAGGCATCCAAGAAGGAAAACACACTCAGAAAATAGTACATGGGGTTGTGGAGCTAGGAATCCCGAAGGACTAATAAAACCAGTCCAAATTTGTTATCAAAGTAAGAAGATAGGTTGATAGAAATAAGAAAAACAAGGAGACTTTCAGCTCAATATTATCTCTGAAGCCTATCAATATAAACATGGTGACTTCAGTCCCATTCTTCAACTGAATATTGTTTGTTTCCAAATCTGATTGGAAACCCTGCCATTTCAATTTAAATTTATAGGTACTCCAGGCATGAATTCACCCAATTATATCCTCCTAGTTGTTTCTTGGAATAGAAAATGTTATACTTATCAGTGATGAGGTGGTCAATGACAAGGAAGCTCGGCCCAAGTGAATGTACTTCTCTGTATAAAATAAATGAAGAAATTGTTCCATACCCTTTTTGGCAAAATAAGTCATGTAAAATAAAAGTTACCAATTTATGTATCTCCTTTTCCAGTTAATTTTATGTTAAATTTTCTACCAGCTGTTTACATATTACATAATATTATAATTCACAAAGACTTATGAATATTGCTATTTTGCATCCAAAAATGTTACAGTGGAAGGTACACACCTGAGTGCTATTCCTAAATATGCTATAATGTGCATGAAATGCCTTTTTTGTTAATGGTCTTAATTATAAAATGGGAGCAATCACATTCACATCACAAGATTTTACTGAATTTTTATTATTAACTATTTGAAAATTATTCCATTTAAGATGTTTCCAGGGGACTTAAAAATGTTATCAGTTAGACTTATATTTCAAGTTTTTTGATGGGGCTTTCTTTTCACAACAATGTTTGTGCTCTGTCCTGGCAAGAATCCCATTCCAGTAGTCCTTCAGGAGTGATGAAGGAGCAGCAGACAGTGTTCTCTAGGTAGATGTACCATGTATGCCATTAAGTAAATAAATAAATGAAGTGCCAGCACTTGCAATTAACACCAACCAGAGTCAAGACTTAGCACTTGCTTTTTCTAAGATTTACCATTTTCTCCTTAAATTCGCATATGTTCCTGGGCTTTCTGGTGTTAATTACTTTTAATTTTAATTTTAATAATAATGCAATATGATGCAATGCTTTATGATAATAGTATAAAAGGAAATGTCAATAATTAATATTTTAAAATTTGTTTTGACTAAATAAAAAATAACATTAACTTTATCAATAAATTTCCCATTTTTGGCCATTGCAACTTGTTATTAGTATTGTTGTACAATTTTTAACTTATGACTCTATTCTATGCTCACTATCCCTGCAAAGTCCTTGGGTAGATTTTATTTTTCAGCTTCTTTTTCCTTCTTTTTTTTACTTTTTGGGCAGGTTTTGGAGACAAATTTCTGTCCTCAACAAATCACAACAATTTCATTAATAAATTATAGTTATAAAGGTAGTCTTTAAAATAACTCTGAATTAAATGTCATCTTACAATCACCAATAAATTGCTTATAAAAGCTATTTTAAAAAATTAAATCACAATATTGACACAAGTAGTGTTTGATTTCAGTTTTTTTCAGTGGAAGTGAAGAAAGAATAGTGTATGAAAACAAATAATAATAAAGAAAACATTACAGAGGCATTTGTATATGGACTGAAAGCCTTAGTGACTGAACACAGTTAAATCCAGGATCCACTTTATTTAGGAGTGAAATTTAAACATGGTGGCTTTTGTTCTTTCTTTAACTTACCATGGGCCATTCTTAATGAACTGGCTCCTGTATGTTCCAGGATTTAATGGAATGAAATCTTTGCCATGCATTAGGCTGTGCTGCATTCAGCGATGTACAAACAATTTTTATTCATGGCATTAAATTCGCTAAGATTTTGGATCTTGTGATGTTTACCTGTCACGAAGAGAATGAGAAAATCAGCTTAAAATCATTGCAATGAGAATAAAAACATGTCTTTATATTCCCAGAAAGGCTCCTTCAAATGTAGGTGAAGGATTTTTTAAATACATAAATAAATAGCATCATGAATGTAAGGATACAGAACAACAACAACAAAAAATGCTTATATGATCCTTAGAGAATTCTAGAGTAAAAATATATAATTAGGCTAAATTCCTATTTCTGAGAAAGTTCATACAGATTAGCCATGCCTTTTCAAACACAAACACCACACTAACAAATTTTATAATTTCTAATTTAGGTTGAATGGCCATAAACGTATTAATTAATAATACAAATATGTAGTAAAATATTTTGGTGATAAAATATTTGTCTGTTACAAACATTTTCTCTTTCTCTTTATTTCTACCCCCAACTTTTTTCTCTCTCTCACTTTCCCTCCCTTTTTCTCCCTCTCTCTCCCCACTCTCATCTTTCTACTCATTTGTCTCTTTACAAGAAAGCGTGGAATACATTTAAAAAAATATTTTCTGCAAAGGGTCAAGCACAAAATAGGATTTAGCAAGAAAACAATCAGAAGAGTGAAAGGAAATAAAAATATGCAATCAAATTTCAAAAAATATTATCAAAAGATAACCTGCTAAAGGAATCCACTATATAATACATATTGACTAACATACACCACAAAGGTTTCAGTAACATTACAAATCTACACTTTCCTAGCATTTCCAAGACAAGAAGATTGTGGTAAAGTAAGGGCCTAAAAAATCCTCTATTTATTCTGTTTTCCTTGAACTATGGTTGAGGTATAAATGTAATTTCATGCTTTGAAAACAAAGAATAACTAAGATTGACCAAAATTTTCAGGCATATCAAGTTCAAATTCATGAACATGGTGTCATTGCAGAATGCATGTATATGAGATGCCTTAAATATTTTATCATCTTTAATGTTTGACTATATATGAAGGAGGCACACAATTGAAATTTTACTTCAATTTAATTTATAAAAAATAAAATAGCTTTAAATTTGTGTTTTTTTTCTGCCATCAAATATTGAGTAGTGAATGTCCTCTCCAAGCCATAAGCTAAATATGTCCTCCTAGAATTAAATACATATGCTAATCATATGATACTAAATATATCCTAAAATATCCTTCTATTGAGATTAATTCCAATTGTAGCAGTTTGGCAGTTTAATATATTTATGAATTCCAAAAATAGATATTGGATTATGCTTGTAAACTGGTCTTTTAATCTGAGCATGATTAAGTTATGATTAGGGCGTTGACTGGGCCACATCAGTAGGGCGTTGAGCTCTGCCCTTTGGTGGGTGGGGTCTAAAAAATAAAAAGACATGGCAAAGGACAGAGTTGGAGTAGTTTTTGAGTTGGAGTTTTGATGTTGGAGTTCTGATGAGAAAGGAGAGAAGGCCCTGGGAAAAGAGACGAGCCATTCACCTGACAGTTCACAGCTGTCCTTGTGGAGAGACGCAAAGCCTAGAGAGCCTCATAGTCTACAGCTGACCTTGTGGAGGAAACAGAGGAGCTGAGCCTGAAGAGAAACAGAGCCCCAGGAAAAGAGGAGCCCAAGAAGCCTGAACCCTGGCAAATGTTGGCAGCTGTCTTGCTCCAATACATAGCAACAGACTTTGGTGAAGTAAGAAATTTATGCTTTATGGCCTGGTAACTGTAAGCTTCTACCCCAAATAAATACCCTTTATAAAGACCAACAGATTTCTGGTATTTTGCATTGCACCCCTTTGGCTGACTAATATACCAATGAAATACAATATTCTATGTTATTAGGCTTAAAATAAATACATCTCTGTTACCATATTATGCTTTTGCACATCTGAACAAAATAATACTATATTATGCTTAAATTGACCTGGGAGTTAGTATTTTTGTATGTGTGCATTATCTCATGTAATCTACATAGTAACATGGAAACTAAATAATTTAGTTCTGTCTTATAGATAAGAAAACTGATGTTCTTTGGACATTAACTTAATGAAAGCAACACCATCAATCACTAGCATAGCCAGGATTCATTCTAATATTTCTCTGAATCCACACTCTATAAGCTGTTTTCATTTGACCGTAGTGGCAATCCTCTTGTGACATGCCAAAATTCTAGAATTTGTCCTCTAATAAAAATTAGAAATAATATCTCCACATATTGGAATTCTTTTTTAAGGCATCAACCTTAAATAGACCATGAAATTAAACAAAGAAACTACAGTGGACTTTAGATCAATTAGCTAACTAGTGAAATACATTTAAAATATATTTCTATTCCTCTATCACAAATAAAATGTGATTTCAAATTGGCATATACCCAATACACAGTGGAATGTCCATAATCACTCTATTTAAAATTTACCTAATTTTTAAATATAGTCCTTTATTTCTACCACCCTTTTTCTGACTATTATCCTCAATCATGAATATTATAACAAATTTCTAATTTATACCTCTTTTGAACTAAATAGAGACTCTTTCCTATATTCTTTCAATGTTTACTGGTAGGCATGAAATTCAATTTTTAATAATACAAACATAAGTAGAACACATATCTAATTTAAATGTTAAAGTATAACTCTATTTTGAGATTCAAGTTTATATTTTCTAAAATAGTGTGTAATTGTAACACCATTCGTTCTACCTATGGAAATGAACTGCTCACACAATTAAGGTATATCATGAATATTTTTCAGTTGCATTCTTATACCAATTTATCAAGTTCTTCTTGAAGTTCACAGGGGATGCTCCAAGGAGAAAATACACTATCTTCTGGGACAGAAAAGGAACAGAAAAGAAGTTTCCCTGTAGTAAACAAGTAAATGTTTCTGTAGCATCACACTACATAATAAAATTGATTACATGAATTCACTTTGACCTCTGGTGAAATGAACTCTCAATGGAAGTTATATGGCATAGGATTGAAAGAATAATCTATTCATGCAATACATAGTCCTAGCCTGATAATCCTAGTCCTAGTCATAATAAATTAAACCCCTGAACCCAGTTTCCTCTTCCTGGAATATAATCTGTTTAATTTGATCAAAATTCTCATAAACATGTACATGATGAAATAATTTGAAAGCATAACCTATGCCAGATTTTATAAATGTTTAATTAAAATTACTATGCTTTTATTTAAATTGTCATCTGATACACTTCTACATGTTATAAGAGATAATTTAAGCTGAATTTCATGAAAGAGATAAAATACAAATATTATAAACTTATGGATAATAAGTACAAACAGGAGAGTTGGGGCAGCCATCACTTAACTGTAATATTCTATGTGGTAGAATACTTGAAGTCTAGATCCCTGGTAGAGTTAAAGGTCTCATGTTTTGCCTTTTGTATAGTCATTCCTTATATTTGGGATCCTATATACTGATCTATATTATCATATATACTGGTATATATTATAGTATATTTAATTCACATATATTATATTACGTTAACATAGAGTAGGCTATGCTAATGAGAAATTCTTGGAAAATTTTGAAAATTCCCTGGATTTTTGTCTCTATCCTCAGAGATTCAAACTCAGTAGATATATAATTGTGTCTATCTATTCAGAAAGCACAATCTGAATTAAAATGAAGACATAAATGAAGAAATATTTTACTCATAGGCATCTATAGCAGTTTGATATTATCGATAAATTCCAAGAAGAAATAATGGATTATGTTTGTAAACTAGTCTTTTCCTTTCAGAGGTTTTACCTTTAATTGATTAAATAATGATTAAGGCTTTGATTGGGCCATGTCAGTAGGACATTTCATCCCTGCCCCTTGGTGGGTGGGGAGTCACAGAGAAACTGCACCAAGAGAAATGAGGTTGGAGTCTTAAGCTGGAGCCCAGGGAAGTAAGCATACAGAGGAGCTTGGTCATGAGGAAAGAGAGAAGGCCCCAGGAAAAGAAACAATCCATTTGCCTAATAGTCTACAGCTGGCCTTGTAGAGATACCAGAGCAGCTGAGCTCGGAGAGTGACAAAGTCTAGAGAGCCTGACAATGGAGACTTAAGAGGAAGAGGAAGGCTGAATGTAGGCAGCCATCTTGCTCCAAGAGGTGGCAACAGACTTTGGTGAGGGAAGTAACTGTATCCTTCTACCCCAAATAAAAACTCTTTATAAAAGCCAACAGAATTTTGGTATTTAGCATCAGCACCCCTTTGGCTGACTAATACAGAATTTGAATTGGAAAAGAACAAATTAGTTAACAGCAATTCTAAAATGAGGTATAGATTCATGACAACCCCAAATTAAAGCTTTTTTTTTTAATTCAGAAGTAGATTCTAGAATATAGATGACAAAATAAAGAAATAAGCTCTTCAAAACAAATTTGAAAAAGAATAATAAAGCTGGAGGAGTCACATAATCTGATTTCAGAAATTATCATAAAAATTAACAATCAAGAGAACAGGATATTGGTGAAAAGATTAATACCTATATATATGGATCCAAATACAAAATTCAGAAATAAATTCATACATTCATTGTCATTTGATTTTTGACAAATATATTAAGGAATATTCATGGGTGAAGCATAGTCTTATTTTCTAAATGGTGGTGAAAAATTGTGCAGTTTTTTGCCAAAAACTCAATATTTTCAGCTTACATATAACACTTTTCAAAATAGACTATACAAGTTCAAAATTAAACTCAGGAACACATCTCTGTGACCATGGTCTAGTCCCATTTATTTTATTAAATGTAAAATTTAGGAACTGTAGAAAAAAAAAATGGATACATTATACTTCATCCTATTAAAATCTGCTCTATAGAAGACACTTATATTGGGGTCCCCATATACTAATCTATATTATTATATATGCTAGTATATGCTATATTGTGTATAATGCACTAATATATATTATGAACAAACCAGTTACAAAATCTGAGAATATATTTGCTAAATAGCTATTTGACAATGAACATGTATCCATAATATATTAATCACAATCAAAATTCAATAATATGAAGATAAATGAAAATGGAAAAATGGGAACACTGTGCTTTCTACAAGATTATTTGTAAACCTACAACTTCTCTAATATTTTTTAAAAGAATGAGTGAATAGGTAGACAGCAGCCACAACATAGCATACAGTAATTCAGTATTAAATATCATGTGGATAAGTTCCCTATATTGCAAAATTTTATACTAAAAATTATTATATTGTATAAAAAGTCTCCAGTAGTCAGAATCATGTAAAATATGTAAGAAAAGAAAAGTAAAAAACAAATAAAAAAAAATATATATATATGCAAACACACTAATCTCATTATGCGAGCTACCTTCAGTCATTCCCAAGAGTAAAGACCTTTTATTTATAGGAGGTTTATTTTTGATAAGAGATGTATAAGAACTTCCTAACCAGTTGAGTTCAAGTATTTAAGTCATATATACAATGTTTAATTATGTTTACCCTTATTCCTCTGTTCTAATTCAGAATATATGTCATTGAGAAGGAATATGTCTGTAAATTTTTATGCCATATTTAATAAATACATAGGAACTGTTTGGAGAAAAATTATAGAAATAGTTAAATTATCACTTTTTGAATACCAATATAAACAAGACTGCCCAAATACTAAAGAAAGATAAAACATGAGTGTGATAGCATCCATGACTTTGATGAATTATCATTGTACTTTCCCAAGTAACAAAAACAGAAGAGAGTTATCATTACATAGCATCTGTGCACAAATTCATGCATCTATAAATATATCCTTACATATGATGAAATGTGATCAAAATGTACTTGAATGTTTTGTATGTGGTACCTTTTGCAAGAGTTTGTGAAGAGCACATAAATGAATAAGTAAACCTTCCTATTTAAAATTACAAAGCATTCGATTGACAGAGTAGACAAAATGATATCAACTGGGTAGACTCATTTAATATATAAAATAATAATGATATAAAGAATTTCCTTTAAATATTTCAATTTGGTTAGAAATAAAGGAGATTCATATAACTGAAATTTTATCATGAAAAGCATTTATTTTTTAAAGTTATCAAACATTTCCTCACAAAATTAATTTTATAACAAAATAGTTAAAAATGCATATGTCCAGAGCCTTAAGCCAGGTATTTCATCCTTTAGCTACATGTAATATATTTGTTTTGTGAATAGTAACATGCACACAAACATTCTATTTGGGTTAAATTCCCTGATTCTTATTATGATTTAAATAGATATAAAGATGGGTTTTTGAACATCCTTCTACCTTTTCATATCCCGATATAGTATAATTTTTTAACACGCTATCACTCTGTGTGTGTGTGTGTGTGTATATATGGGCACATTGAAACAGATCATTATTTTTGCTATTCAGCTTGTCTGAGCCTCACTTCCTCCCAAGTATTTGTATGATTCTCCACTTCTTTCAGGATGCTCAAATATGACAATCCCTGAGGAATTTTCTATAAATTATATTTGAAGATAGCAAGCCTGACTCTCTCCATGTACATCTGTACTTAGGTTTTCTCCAGAGCAGTTATTACCATCTGTATGCGTGGACTTTTTTGACTATTACATCCACCCCTCGCTATAGAATGTCACTCTTATTAGATACACCTTCTCCAAGTTCCTCAATCACCAGGGCTTTGCACTGGTATTTCCCTATTTGGAACACGTTCCTCTCATGAAAATGTATGATTAAATATTCCCTTTCAAGTCTTTGAACAAATACCAACTTTTTTTTGAGGGCTGGCCTGACCACACTATGTGCAGGTGCTTTGTCATGCACTTGTCTCCACATATCTCACCCACTAGTCTTTATTACATTTTCTTTTTTTAAAATATTACTTTTCCCATTCTAACATGACATATCACTTACTTCTGTATATTACTCTGCATTTCCCAGCTGGAATAAAGGGCCCAGAAGGTGAAAGATCTTTTATTGTTTATTATACTTGTATGCAGTACATTGTAGATATTCAATAAAATATTTAAAGAGTAAATGAATAAATGAAGTGGCAAATGAACAAAACATATATAGTGCATAATTAACCTAGCAATAAAACTAATAAACTCTGAATAATATATTTGATATTTTAAATTTGCATAATATAACAACATTGGGAACATTCTTTCCCTGATTCTATGAGTCATTTATAAAAATTCATTACAATTAGTCCAAAAATTTCACTAAATTTTCAAAGTTTAAGTAATACAGCTATATTATCTGACAAAAATACAATGTAATTTAAATTAATATTCAAAGCATAAAACCAACAAGACCTTTCAATTTCAAAATTAAACAAAAAATATATAAAAATGCAACCTTAAGTTATTCTTGGTAAAATAGGCACTGAAATATTTAATTCTAAAAGATTTATATGATGGATATCAGTATGAATAATTCATAGACCTGCATATAAAATAAAGTGGAATGTAGATGAATAATTGAAATATTAATTTCCTGTATTATTAATCAGATAAATAATAAAATGCAATCCATTATCTTTAGGTGCCAGAATAAAACCAACAAATTTAACTAAAAAGTAGGATAAAGAAAATGATAAAATAGTAAAACAATGAATTAAAAGCAAATAAAATTGAAAATACTCATCTAAAAAGAAAGAGAGAAAAAGAGCCATTATTTAATAAGTAAAACAGTGAATAAACTATGAAAGGAAAAAAAAACTGGTTGATAACATATATAAGAAAAATATAATTAGTTAGAAGATCACATTCTATTGTCATTTAAATCAGAAGCGATTTTAAATCTTTGATCAGTTATTGTCTTCAGCATTGACATTGTTAATGGTAAGAGAGTTCCCTGGCCATCATAAACAATACACACATGAACAAAATGCAGACAAAATTATTTTCAGGCATTGGAAAATGACATACTGGGTCAGTTATGCATGAGATAATGGAAATACATGAGCAGGGATGCATTTTTACCCTGCCTTTCAGTACTGCTGCTGACCAGGGAGATACAGAATACCAGCAGAGTTTCCATAGCTGAAGAGGCAGATATTAGAGTTTCCACCAGTTGAAAAAGTTGGAACATAGAAAATAGGGTATCAAAAGGAAGTGAACTAAATGTCAGTATTGGGATTCTCTGTAGATCTTTAGCTGAAGGCTGAGCTGTGTATGTGCAGATGGAGAAACAACATACCAAGAAAGGCTGCTGCAAGACTGAGAGCAGAACATAAATACCAGAATTCAGTAAGTGCTGGGAGAAGCTGGATCTATGGACAATGTCCTGTATTAAATACCATGCCCTATGACTAGGATAAAACGAAATAGATCTTCCTTAACAAAGAGTAATATAAAGCCTAAGAGGTTCAAAGGCATTGCCAGTAATCTATTGCTGTGTATAACAAAACCCAATACCCCTGATTGATAATATAATCTAGACTTTCTACAATTTATCATGTGCAAAATACAGTATATTACTTTAAAAATTGCCAAACATAAGACAAAGTAAGAAAATGTGAACCATATTAATGAAAAAAAAAAAAGTTAATAGAAACAGATTTCAAGATGAAACTAAAGTTTGAATTAGCAACCAAGGACATTAAAACAGCCTTAAACACATGCTTAATAATTTAAAGAAAGATGATTCAATGAGGAAGCATATGGAAAATCACAGCAGAAAAAAATTGCAGAATAAATAAAAAATGAACAAGTAGAAATTCTGGAAAGAAAAGTAAAATATATGGTAATGAAAAATGCTTTTATTAAAATTGTTGAATAATATTATTATAAATAAACTGATAAGTGTACTGCACAGATTATTTTAGGGTATACTGTGATGTTATACAATTTATGGTTTTTAAAAAATTTTATTTTGTAGCATATATAAAACCTAAAATTTGGCTTTTAACCACTTGCAAATATAGAATTTAGTGGTGTTAATAGCACCTTGTTGTTCTACTATCACCATCATTCATTAACAAAACTTTTCCATCACCCTAAACAAACCTTGTAACAATTAAGCATTGAGTCCCCATTCCCAATCCCAACCCCAACCCTGACCTGGGTTACCCATATTATAGTTTCTGATTTCATGAATTTGTATATTCTCATTATTTCTTATCAGTGAGATCATATATTAATGTCTTTTTAGGGTTTGCTTATTTGACTCAAAATGCTGTCTTCAAGTTCTTAAATGCTGTATAACTTCATTCCTGTTTATGGTTTAATAATATTCCACTTTTTGTATATACTAATTTTGTTTATCCATTCATATGATGATAAACATTTGGGTTGCTTCCATCTTTTGCCAACTGTAAACTGTAAATAGAGTTGCCATGAATATCGGTGTGCAAATATCAGTTTGAGTCCATGATATCACATGGGATTGCTAGGTCATATGCTATACTTTATGCTATTTTCTATACTTTACATGCCACAATGTGGTTTTACCAATGGGAATTTATAGGCTCATGGGTGTGATGCTGGCAGAAGTCCATAATCAAATCTACAAAGAGGTGATTCTTTCTCCCCAAACATTGCTGTTCTGTGGCTATCCCCCAGTGATTCTTCACCTTATCTTTTCTGTCATGTGTCAATGTATAAAGTGATGTCATTCTCCTTTCTACTCTGGGTTCCACATATTTCCACCTTCTTTCGTGGCTTTTGCATTTTATCTGAAATTAATTCTGCTTATAAAGTACTCTAGTAACTGGAATAAAGCCCAAACTGATGCATTTGACCATACCTTCACTGAAAATACCATATTCAAAAGTTCCTATTTGAAATGGATTCACATACACAGTAATAGCATAATGTTAAGAATATGTTTTTGCTGGTACATAATTCAATCTCCAACAGATTTAATAATTTTAGTTCTTAATGTAGCTTTGTAATAAATTTAAAATTGGGAAGTTTTGGTGCTCCAATTTCTTCTTCTTTTTCAAAAGTTTCTGGGTATTTTTGATTTTACCCTTTGTTATAGTTTCTTGGGCTAGTCTTGCTGAACAGTGGAAATTTATTAACTCATGTTTTGAGGAAAAAGTCCAAAGGAAGGCATCATCAAGATGATGTTTTCTTCCTGAAGACTGTGGCTTTGAGAACCTGGCTGCTGGTGATCTTTCTTCTTCAGCTTGCTACATGGCAAAGCAAATGGTGGTGTTTCCTGGTCTCTCCCTTCACTTTTGGGCTCTGTTGATGTTCACCTTCTTGCTTCCTGTGACTTTATCTCACTTGATCTGAATATCTTCCACTTTTAAAGGACTCCCATAATAGGATTAAGACCCATCCTAACTAGGCTGGGCCACACCTTAATGGTAGCAACCTCATAGATAGGTTCACACACACAGGAAAGGATTAGATTTAAGAACTTGTTTTTCTGGGATACAAAAGGCTTCAAACCATTAAAATGCACCTTCTGGACCTCAAAAAGACATATTATTTCTTTATGCAAAATGCATTCATTCATCACAATATCCCAAAAGCCTTAAATCATTTCATTATCCATGGTAAGTACAAAGTCTCATCACAATCAGTCATAAGTGTGGTGTGCCCTGGGGCACAATTCCCCTCTGTCTGTGGACCTGTGATCCTTATAGAACAAATTAGGTGCTTCAAATATAAAATAAAAAGATAGGCATAGGATAAACATTTCTAGGTTTTTAGTGTTTTTACAAGAATTGTGCATGGTTTTCCCAAATGAATTTTGGTATCAATTTAAAAGGTCATGTTTTTTTTTTGTTTTGTTTGTTTTTTCACTTCACTCTCTTTATGTGGTATATTACATTATTTAGTTCCTTTATTTTGAACCACCATTGCAAATTGTGATAAATCACACTTGATCATGTATAATTCTTTCAATGTACTGTTGGATTTGGTTTGCTAGAATTCTGTTGAGTATTTTTATATCTATATTCATATGGGATATTGGGTATAATTTTACTGTGGTATCTTTATCTGCATTTGTTTTTAGGGTGATGCTCACCACATAGACTGAGTTAGGAAGAGTTCCCTCAAATTCAGGTTTTGGGAGGAATATGAACAGAAATTTGGTTTAGAATTTTTGATGAAATTCACTGGTGAACTCATTTGGTTTTATGATTTTCTTTGTTTCATGGTAGTGGGGGGGTAATTTCTTATTTGATCACTGTAGTTGTTAATGTCATGTATGATGTTCTGTTTCTTTTTTTTCAATTTAGGAATTTTGTGTCTTTCCAGGAATTTATCAATTTTGTATACTCTATCTAATCGAGAGGGGACACAATTGTTCATAGTATCCCCTTATACTCCTTTTTAATTCTGTGAGGTCATTGGTAATGTCACTACTGTCATTCTGATTTTAATTATTTCTGTCTTCTGCCTTTTTTTCTTCATCAGTCTAGGTAATGCTTGATTGATCTTTACAAAGAAACAAAGTTTAGTTTCAATGATCTTCTCAATAGTGTTTTTATACTGTATTTTATTTATCCCCACTATATCTTTGTTCTTTCCTTTCAACTGCTTGCTTTGGGATTATTTTGCTCTTCTAGTTCTAGTACTTCAAGTTGTGAAGTTAGATCTCCTATATGAGATCTTTTGCCTTTTATGTTGTAAGAATTCAGAATTATAAATTTCCTTGTCATCACCACCTTTATTGCATCTGTAAGGTTTGGCATGTTTTGTTTTGTTCATTCATTTCATGATATTTCCTAACTGTCTTTATTATTTATTCTTTGATCCATTGTCTCTTTAGGAATATACTTTTTTCTTAACAAATAAATTTTATTGATACATATTAAAAAAGCTTAAATCCATCTAATGTATACAATCAATGGTATTCCATGCAATCACATATTTGTGCATTCATAACTTAAATCATTCTTAAAGCACTTTCATAATTCCAATAATAATAATAATTGACAAAAAACACACATTAGACGATGCAGAACTCCACCCCAGAAGCCTCAGGATTTGGGAATGAACAAATATAACGGAGCAATGCAACTATGGACTTAAGTGGATTTACTATTATTCTAGCAAGGAAAGACTTGTATTATTGATATAAAGATAGTGGCCACCAGATGTACTGATGGGAGGGAGAGGGAAGAAGAGGTGTAACATGGGGTAATTTGAGGACATTGGAATTGTCCTGCATGACATTGCAATGACACATAAAGGCCATTATACATTTTGTCAAAACCAACATAATTAGGTGTGCAAAGTAGAAACTATAATGTAAACTATAGCGCATGGTTAGTTACAATGCTTCAATATGTGTTCAACAATTGTAACAGATGTGCCACACTAATAAGAGCTGTTGTTAATGGGAGAAAGTGTGGCAAGGGGAGGGGATGAGGTATATGGGAATCCCCTATATATATATATTTTTTAATTTGTTGAAGTATATCACACATACATAAACATACATAAACAAAAAGTGTATAGTAATCATTGTGAACTTACAAAACAAACATAAATAACATATTACAAGGACATCATACCTCACCCTACCAACAATACCCTGCATTGTTGTGAAACATATTTAACTAACGATTAAAGAGCATCCTCAAAATATTATAAACAAACAAATTATCTTCCATTTGGTGTATTTTTCCCCCAACCCAACCTATTATTATTATTTTTCATATCATTTCTATATGAATATACATAAACAATAAGTGTAATTAAAAATTGCGAACTTACAAAGCAAACATGCATAACATCAAACGGGGTCCCATACATCAACCCACTACCAAGACTTTGCATTGTTGTGAGCTATTTCTTACAAATGATGAAAAAATATCGTCAAAATCTTACTACTAATTATAGCCCTTATCTTACATTTGGTGTATTTTCCTCCAAACTACCCTATTTTTTTAAATGTATTTTTTATCACAGAAGTTGTAAACTTACAAAACAATCCTGGACATGTGCGGGGGAATCCCCTATATTTTTGATGTATCAGTTATGTAATCCAAAGCTTCTTTAAAAATAAAAAAATAACTCAAACAAACAAATAAAAGCAACCAAAACTCATCACCATAATAGTGCAATCATACAGTATTTATCCTTTTGAGTCTGGCTTGCTTCACTCAGTATAATGTCCACCAGGTTTATCATGTTGTCACATGCTTCATGACTTCATTTCTTCTTATCGCTGCATAATAAGAATATACATTTTAATTTCCACAAATCAGAAAATTTTCCACTTGTGCTGTGTTATTAATTTATAGCACATTTCAGTGTTGTCAGAAACAATTCATTATATGATTTCAGTCTTTTTAAAATTATTAAGTCTTGTTTTGTAGGTTAGCTTTTGACCTACCTTGAAGAATGACCCACATACATTAGAAAAGAATGTTTATTTATGTGTGAAGTGTTCTACGTATATCTACCAGGTTTAGTTTTTTATAGTATCTTTCAGGTCTTTCATTTTCTATCAAATTTCTATTTCGATGTTCTATCCATTATTAAATGTTTTGTATTGAAATTTGTTACTAGGTCAGAGAACCATCTATTTCCCCCTTCATAAGTATCAATATGTTTCATTATTGTGGATCTCTGCTGTTTTTGTGCATACCCATATGGCTACGTACATCAGAGATCTTTATTCCTTTATGTTGCCTTGATCCACTGTCTAAGGTAATTTCTTATCAGTATGCCATCCTCCCTATAGCATTGCTTGTGGGGAAGGTGTAGTCGTGATGATTTCCCTCAGCTTTTGTTTGCCTGTTAATGTCTTAATTTTGCCTTCACTTTAAAAACACTCTTATCAGATGTACAATTCTCAGTTGAAATTGTTTACTTTCAGCACTTAAATATTTTATTCCTCTGCTTTCACGCCTTCACAGTTTTTGATGAGCAATCAGTACTTTATTTTATACTGACTTCCTTTTATATAACATTTTGCTTTTCTCTTTCAGCTTTCAGAACTCTTTCCTTATCCTTGCATTCTGCAGTTTGATTACGTATGTCTCACATATTTGTCTTCAAGTTTATCCTGTTTATTGTTCATTGGGATTCTTGAAGGTGTATTGATGTCTTTCTCTAACTTAAAGAAGTTTTGTGCCGTTATTTCTTTGAACATTCCTTCTGCCCCTTTCTTGTATTTCTTCTCTGTCTCTTGTTATTACTATATTGGTATTTTTAGGGTCCTCAACCTGTCTGTTAGGCTCTTTACAATTTTTCTCATGTTGTTTTTTTCCTTCTGCCTTTCAACCTGAGTCATTTCATTGTCTTGTTTTGAATTCATTAGTTCTTTCTTCTCAGTATCAAACATCTGGTCTTCATTGATGATTTATTAAGTCTATACTTTTCCTTTGATTTGGCCATAACTTCTTGTGTCTTTGTTTTTATTGATAACCTTTGTTGCACATCATACAGTTTAATATTTTAATATTTTAACTATTGGATTTAGTCCCTTAGTTGTCTGTTCGTAAATTTTGTTTTTGGTAAGTGAGGTGACAGATATATCATTGAGTATTAGGAGTTAACAAGAACAAACAAACAGATGTAAAAAAAGAAAAAAACGAGCTTTTTATTGTCTTTGAAAATTAGCTCAGTGTTGGCTGCTGCTCTTCTTACAGTTTAGCTTTCCTATCAAGATCAGCCTGAGGCAAAACTGTGGTGCCATCTCCTTCTTTTCTGATTGTATGTGTTTTCTTGGGCTTGTGCCCTGGCCTTAGACATCTCCCAGTTTAAGTGAGTTAGAATATCTCCTTTATACTTATGAAATAGCTTTTCAAATATTCTCTGGGCAGACAAAACCCTAGAGAATCTTATGCTGCCATCTTGGTTGCCTAAAACCAATCACTTCAGTGGTTAAACTTCTGCATGTCTCAGCAGGAACTCATAGACTGCCAAAGTAAGTATTACCTCAAATAGCAGGGCTCCTGAGGGCTCTGGAGAAGTTCAGACACTATAGGCAGGGCAGACAGCTCAGGAGTTTGGCATCTTGCTAGCGGGACCTAATTTGGAATTTATACTCCCCAGTGTGATAAAGTTGAACTCAGTTGTGTTTTCCCTACACATGAATCTGCTGTCTTTCTATTTGAACCTATAATTAGTACTAGAGTTGATAGTTGTATGTCCAAGAGTCTTAAATCTTTGGGTTGTCCTTGTGTCAGTTGGGCCCTGAGTCTCAACAGACTTACAACACCTACTCTCAAGTTCATTGGACTCACCCAGGAAAACTAACAGGGAAAAGATGACTGACAATGACCATCTCAAGGAACAGAGAGATTCTGCAATGGCAAGCAAGAAAGTTCCATCCATCTGCCCCATGGGACCTAAGCCCCATCTCAATTAGAGGTGGCGTAAGCATCACCATCATAAAATCCGCAGGATTAGGGAATGGATGATGGACTAGAGTAGACTTACAGTTTGTCTACTGTAGACATGTTGAAATACTAGAAGTGGAAGAACTTTTATCAAGGATGTGGAGACAGTGGCCACTGAGGATTCTGAGGGGTAAGAGAGGGGAAAATAGGTATAATTTGGGGGAATTTTTGGGTCTTGGGAATTATCCTGAATGACATTTCAATGACAGATATAAGCCATTTTTTATCATGTAATAACTTGCAAAAATGTACAGGAGAGAGTGTAAACTACAATGTAAACTATAACCATTATTTAGTGGCATTGCTCCAAGATGGTTTCATCAATTGTGACAAATGTACCACAATAATGAAGGATGTTGTTGATGGGGGAAAATGTGGGAGGGCTAGGGAACAGGGCATATGCGAATCCCCTATATTTTTTATGTAACATTTATGTAATCTAAGTTTCTCTTTAAAAAAGAATAAAAAAGTGTATTTTAAAAAGTATATTTTAAAAAGTAATAATAATATGGGCTAAACTAAAATAACTTAAGGATGAAAATTTTATCCCCTAGAGAAGTCACTATCAATATAATGGAATGAGGTATGATTTTAAAAATTTTAACAAAGAAAATAAAATTTAATAATTAAACATTTTATTAACCAAAATGAAATCAAGAGAGAAGAATAAAAATTTCAAAAACATATGAAATAAATTGAATATAACATATAAGTAATGATTTTAAATTTAAGTGAACATTCCAATTAAAAGCCACAGTGTTTAACAGTATTAATAAGTAAGACCCAATACTATGATGTTTATAAAAAATAGTTGAATAGAAAAGTATGTTCAAATATGTAACTGTAAATATAAGCATACAAACATGCTATGCAAAATAATGGTATTATAAAAAGTAGGCCTTTATATTCCAGAGATGTGAAGTACAGTAAAAATAACAATAGATACAAGTTTTCAAGAAATTACAAAAATCCTATGCAGTTTCAAAACACACAAATCATAATTTGAGAGATTAAATGGAGGAATATATATATATTTAAAAATAATTGCATTGAATAATTAACAGGGATAAAGTTCTAATTTGTTGAAAATGTAGGCCAAAGAGGTCATGTTCTTTTCATTTCTTCTTCCTGATCTTCTGTGAAAATTATTTTACTGTTATGGTTGACATATTGGAAGCTCACTAATAAAGATTTATCAAAAGAGGTCAATAACAAAATTAGATTTGTAAATTATCATTTCTCCTTATTTTATTCATATTAATTTTGGAAACACACATAATGACTTTAAAATACTGATTTCAATGCTGTGAAGAAAAATTCATTCATGGTGATTTTGCAGGGAGCAAGCGGACCTAGGAAATGTCCACTAATCTCTCCTTTAGCTTAAACTATAAAGTTAAATATTGTGAAATAAATTGATGCTGGCTTTTTAATATCCAAAAAAGCTTTCCTCCATATCACTGAATTATTGATGAAGAGAAGAACTGTACTTCCAAATGGCCAGCAAATATACAATATATTAATTTATAACTCCTTGATCTATACCATCAAATTGTCTTCTGAAATTATGGAGTAGGAAGATTTTTTCTGCTAAAAGTTGCTTCTAAATCACAAGAAATTGATTTCATTCTCTTTAATTAATGCAAGTTTCACAAGAAAGCATTTCACCTGATTTGAGGTTTGGGGCATTAAATTAATTTTAAATGAATTATAAAATCTTTACTCATCTTTACGCATTTCGGCATTGGGTTTTACCTTCTTCTCTTATGTTTGTTTTAACATTTCCTTCGTAGATGAATTAGGTGACATTGCCAACACTGAAATGAGAAACTCCAGCATACTTTCCCTGAGATGCCACAAAAATGCCCATTCATCAGATAATGCTAACTCCTAGAGAGAATTTAGATATAGAGAATCTTCCAATGCAAAATACATGAAATTTTGGGTTTGACAAATCTCTATATAACATAGGGAAAGGTACATAATAAATTTTTAATAATAAAATCAGGATGTTACTAAAATATTGTGTGATAAAAATTATGTGAATATGTAAGTGTACATATAAATAAGCATTATGTAAAAAGGAACATAAAAGGAACACATCTAAAGATTAACAACATTCATGAATGAGTTTCATATTCTTCTTTGAATTTTGTTCTATTCTAATTTTTGTATAATGACTCCAATGATTATGTCACACTTTCAAATATAAAAATGCTTCATTGTTTAAAATATGGTATATTGACCTTGTTGGTTAATGATCTGGTGTTTCAGACACAGATTAATTATTTCTCTAGAAATACCTTCTCTTTTACACACTCATAAATTATAGCATCACAAAGAAAAACCAAAATATGCTACTTAAAATTTTATGGCTATTATGGAGAAGGCAACTCTTTGTTAAAAACCTAACAAGGATGCATCAGTCCTTGGAATCATGCCAAACAAATTTCCTTGGAAATTGGTCCCAGAGATGACCAAATGTTGCATTCTCAACAATCCTCAATATAAGAGGTGCTGTGGAATTTTGAGGGCGAAAGGCAACAGACAATCTGCTCTGCTTATGTTCTCAGTAGCTCCCTGGTATACTTATGAGACATAATTTCCACGTGATTTTCTATTTGATTAGGACATGAACAAATATTTAAGTTGGTTTATTTTACCTCAGAACAAAATGAAAATGCATGAACAAAAATTTAAACATAAATTATTTCCAAGGAAACAAATATTGTAGAGCCAAAATTTTAGGCTACTTAACTGGTTTACGTAATTTATTTGTGAGACAAACTCAAAGTTGAAATATTTCTAGACAGAAAAGCTATAAGAGGATTTTCACCAACTTTGGCTCTTGGTAATTATTAGTCTCAAAGCTAGAGAGTTTTAGTTTATCTAAAAAAAATGGGAATATAATTAGAAGAGTATGTATATACATATCATGTTGGCTTTACCTAAGTAATGTCAGGATTTGTAGAAATGGAAATATTGAATCATAGAATCAGAGTCATCAAGTAATGTACAATTACTGAAAATATATATTTGGAAGAAATTTGAGTTTTAATGATCACATAAAAACATATCTTCTGAAAATTAATAACCAGTAAGGTAGGTTCTGGTTTTAATTTGTCATGTCTTTTGCTTTAAATAATATTGGATAGAAAAGAAGAGTAAGTGAGGCATTAAAACTCTTTATCACTATTTATTATAAATTTACTACTTTTTTCACTACTTTTCTGAAATTAATTATAAGTAGGAATATGAGTTTTGAGAATGATCCCTGGAGTAACCAATCTTCATAGAATCACAAAGCTTACAACATTTAATGGTTATGAATCTAGGTAATTTACTTAACTCTCTGTGCTCTCTTCTAATCTAAAATGTGTAGAATAGTAATAACTATGGTGTGGTTTTTCACCTGGATAAATATGTTAGTAAATGGAAGTATTTATAACAGTGACAAGTTTGTTTTAATTATGTACTATATGAGTTACTATTGTACAATATCCAAATGATGATTTATAGCAAATTCATATTTCATAGCCTAAAATTTTTTGTCATATTTTGCAAACTACTTTTTTTTCATTGTTTAAGTTGTTTACTTTCCAAATAGAACACAACTCTTCAGCTAAAACAGTTAAAATAGACAAAATGGTTCCTAAAATACAATAGAAAATACTGTTCACTGTTTTATTTTTCCAAATGAGCTGATTTCTAATGATGTATATTAAAATGTCAATCCTATCATTGTTTGAAATCTAAATGAAAAAAAATTATTAAGGTACATTTGATCTGTGAGTTTTAAACAAACTTTCTAATATGACAGATTCATTTTAATATTCTCCACCCAAATGCATGAGTACCCAAATTATTAAAGAACACTTAATATTTAGTAAAATGGTAAAGAATGTAAAAATGAAGGAGGAGTGGAGTTTTCCAAAGGAAATCTTTGCAGATCAGTTTACTACACATAAAAGATACTAAAAAGTGAGTGCATATTCCTGATACACATATATACGAATAACTAAATTTTCTCCAGAAATGGCAGAGTTGAAACAATGGATATTAAATAAATTAAAGCTATTTTATATACAGAGGAGAAAACAAAACAGTAATTCAAGAAGAAATAAGTGTCACCATCAAGATAACACAGACAGGAGGGATGAAGTGAACAAAACCAGGCACAAGTTTTCCCCCAGTGTTTTCATCAAGAAATATGTGTGTTTTGTTTTGTTTTTTTTTCCATTAAGCTTGCATACATTAAATTACAATAATTCCTCTTTCCATTCTAAATATTAATATTTTACCCTTTAAAGAGAAGGGTCAGGAAGAGAGAAAACTTCAAATTGTTTTTGAAATTTACTACCAGATCCTTTTAGGTCAAAGCAGTGGCAGTCAGTCTGTCCAACTAGATGAGCCACACGCATTTTGCTTTCCTCACTCCACTCACTTTAATACTTACAGGACCACAGGAAACACAGTTTGGGGGAAACAAGCAATTGTAGTAAGCTCTCCTAAAAATGACGCTACAACCAAGACCACATCTCCTTAAGTTACAAGTGAAACACAAAGTGACTTATTTTAAACATTAAAAACTGTTGTAAAAAAGACAAAAGGTAGAATCTGTGCAATGTTAACAGTCACAACAGATCATTTGCCAAAGGAACAGTGTTCTGTTAAGATATTATTTGGAGGAGCATACAACATTTTCTGCCACAGGGCTGTAGCAAAGAAGTTGCAAACAACGCTTTATCATGTGTTTATAGGATCAGTGAACAATTCTTTTTTAAATGCCAGATAGTTCATATAAACAAAAACTTTTCAAGTCATTGATGTGGAGTAACACTTGGATTTCTCAACAGATTTCCAGCTTCACACCCCCATGAACTTTTACCTCAGTCACATCATTACTTGACCCCAATTATTCAACAGTCATCCCTCCTAAAACCTTAGAGAATTTACTAATTTTCAACAAGTATATTTCATTTACCAACTGCTTCACCCAAATGTCTTTTTTTTTTTTTGTCTTATTGGGGGCCACTGAATTTTCCCTTCTTTCTTGATGGCCTTGACCCTAGGTAGCTATCTGTAGTCCTCTATACCCAGTTGTTATGTCCACAAGACTCTGCTGTGCACTCATCACTGATTCCTATATGATTGAGTTTTCTGAATGCTTAGTCAATATTCTCTACATAAACAGTTTACATATCTGCAACTCCAATGTAATCTATTACTTTTTATGTGACATATTCCCGATTTTAGCCCTGTCCTGCGCTGTCACTCATGACACTGAAATCATGATATTCGTTCTTGCTAGCTCAAGCATAATGGTGTCTCTTATCAAAATCTCTGTGTCTTATGGATCCATTCTGTCTACTCTCATGAAAATTAATTCCACTTCTGGAAAGCACAAAGCCTTCTCTACGTGTACCTCCCATATCCTGGGAGTCACCATCTTTTATAGCACCATGATTTTCACTTATGTAAAACCAAAGAATTCCTACCCCTTGGGAAAGGGTCAAGTGGCCTCTGTGTTTTATACTATGGTGATCCACATGCTGAAACCATTCATTTATAATCTTTGGAATAATGAAGTGAAAAAAAGGTTTCATTAGAGTTGTGAAGAAGAAGCAATTGAAATGACAGTGATTCAGTGATGCTAAATATTTAATATCATATTTTTGTCCATGAATGGGTGATTACTTGATCTCTTTCTAAATAAAGTAGCATCCTTTAATTAGTTTGCATTTCTGTTGGGCCGTCAGCTATTTGACAATTGATGATCTGGAATATTTCCAAAAATATATTTTTATAATCTACATAGTTATTTGATGCCATGAAATATATGTCAAACCTTTGGTTCAAATATATGCATTTTATAGGTCAAGTAATGGGAACAAATACGTAGTGTTATTTTTCAAATTGTATCACAGAAACCACCATGCATGTCCAAATTCAGAGAATTTTATTATAGAGAGCACTTTTAGATTCCATTCCATTTACCCTGCAGTGAAGAAATAGAGCACAGTGGTAAAGAGCGAAGTTTTACAATGGACAATCCAGGGTTTAGTTAAAGATCTCCCATCTTTTTAGCTCTATATCCCTTAGTAAGTCACTGAAGCTTTAAATCTAGTTTATTCAAATGTATAAGAAAAATAGTAATTCTAAAACAAGATAGTTGATATAAAGATTAAATCAGGAGAAAAATGGAAATATTTAATATAGTACTAACAATTTTTTGCTACAACCATCAGAATACTTGCATTCATGCAAAATTTTGAATACACAATTGATTTCTTTTGAAAATGTTCACTGATGTTTTATAAATACATATGATTATTCTTATTCATAAATAAACATCTAAAAAAGGAAAAATTGCACTTCAATATTTGGTCTTAGAGCACAGTAAAATATTGTTATAGAGCTATGTTCTAGAAATAAGTGTCTGTGAATAGTGAAGAAGATTTTGAAAATATTTTGAATTATTAACAATTTTTTCCATTGCCTTCTAAACAAAACTTATGCATTTGCCTGTATATATTACTTATATATACATACACAATTTTTCACATTTCCTGTCTATATTTTGCCCCTTTCAGTTTGACTCATCACAATAAACTTTGGTAATTCTTTTGTCATTTAAACTTGGGAGGTGAATCTTTTCTTGGTACATGAGTGAAATCAATAATCTTCTCTTGCAATGTTTTAAGTCTTGTAGTTTTGTAAATTCAAGTACATGCAGCAAAAAAATATATATTGTATGCAGTAATATTCCTTCAATATCTACCTGAAAACCATTTGAAAACTCATTCTGTGATGTCAATAAGTTTCACTAATTATATTGTCTGGTTTAATTTAAGTATAATTTTTAAAAATCATTTCCTTTCTAATGATTTCCATAGTTTTGTTATGTTCCTTAAAAGAAATTAATTATTGAGTTAAAATTCTCGGTTTAAAATGTTTAGTAGGGCAATGTTATAAACCCAAGAATTGATAATGAGACAAAATTTTGTGTCAGTCCATAAATTTTAGTTAGGTATGTTACTAAAATTTCCTTTAAAAATTACTCTGCATAATCTTGAATTTCAATTTTAGTTTTCTTCGCTATACAATGTATATTTAAGAAATTATGTGTTTTTTAAATTTTCCCGAGGATTTCATTATTTTTATTTTAACTTAAGTCATGTTTATTTTATATACATACATAAATATATTTGAATTCAAGTGTTTTGTCTTCTTTTAATTTATATTACTTTTTTGTAGAACTTCATTTTATTTTTGTCCAAAAGTATTTGTGAATGATTAAAATAAAATTTAACCTCTGTCTCTGGAATCAAAATTTTATGACTTTGTACGAGTTCTTCACTGTTCAAATAATTTAAAAGTGCATTGTTTTTTACATCCTGAATTTATATGAATATTTTAACTTATATGTAATATCCAAATAAATTACTATATTACATCTTATTTTTGCTCTGAACTCTAGCTTGTCTAGAATCTAATTTTAATGCAATCCCTCCCTTTTATGTTTGCAATTAGATATGTCTTTGTTAAGCATTTATTTAAATAATATGATGATTTTTACTAACCTCTCATCATGTACATGTAATGAATCTATTCTTATATTTTAAGCTCTTTTTCTGGTCATTATGCTGGCCTTGCTCTCATTTATGTATATGTCTGTGATTTTGAAAAGTTCCTGTTGGTTTGTATTCCTGTTGGTCCACATATCCTCCAATATTTGAGACAATAATAAGTTCTGGGCATGCTTCAGATTGCAATAAATTCTGACTACCCTATTCTCTTAAGATATTCCAGAAAACATTAAAGGGTTATTAATTGAATGTAATATAACCTTTGTGAAATGTGTGAAGAGTCTACTGTTTTCAGTAAACTGTTTTCAAATTCCCTCAATTTCTCTATTTATATTAGTGCATGTCATATTTAATGTAAGATGTGGTCTGAAGCATTTTTAAGACATTATCCTTTTGCTCATGGTGGTATAGCAAAATTCTATGTTTTACAAAGATTAAATTATTCAAATAATGATAAAGAAATTAAGATAGAAATAGACATGACAAAATCTGAATAATAACTTTGTATATATTGAATATTATATAATAATGGAAACTTTAGATTATATTTACTCGGCCTCTACTAGGTGCCAGACAATATTTAAAGGGCTTTAGACATATAAATTACATAGTTTATTTCT
>JAQZBX010025590.1:0-29453 GCA_029593785.1 Cabassous unicinctus
GGATTATTATCAAAACCATCAGAAAATATAGTAAAAGGGTTAGTGGGAGGCGGAAGAGTAGAAGGAGGAATGGGTTTCCAGGAATCTTTAGCAGAATTTTTCTTAGACATATCTGAATCCACAGGATTAGTTCCCTGCTCCTTAGGTAGGGTAGGATACAAAGGCTGGACAGAAAAAGCGGCTGGCTGATTTAAAAAGCTAGTGCTAGTTCCTTTAGTACGGCAGAAAACAGAATCCTCCTGATCAGAGGTGTAACCTTCTGGCCCTTCCAAACTCCCTTCCTTTAAAACAGGCTGTTGAGTGCTGTCATCAACATCTTTTGTAAAAATAACATTTTTATTATCCTATTCTTCAGACTGAAGAGGATCTAAGGCAGCGGCTATTTGATGACAGAGAGTCCATACTTGAAGAGGAACTGTTTCCCCTCTTTGATAAGCTTGCCGCAATGATTTCATTACTAATTTCCATTGTTTTAAATTTAACACATTCTGCCCTTGCGGCTGAAACCAGTAACAATGTTTTTGTACAAGAGAAAAGAGTTCTAGTAACTCGTGGGTCATCACAGATACCCCTGTACTCTTTAACAGGGTCTTTAAAACTTCGGAATATTCCTCAACTCGAGTCGACTGATTTCCCATTACCCTGACTATCAAGCAAGCTTTCATATTATCTACCTTACATATGGTACCTTGGATAACTGAATTTCTTATGCAGTGAGCCCCCAAATGGCCTAAAAGCCGTAGTCTTTTTCCCATGAAGTTACTGCTGAATGACGAGATCCATTGCAATAATGGGAAAAGGATATCTTAGGAGGAACAACCAGGAGGGAAACATCCTTTAGCAAAATCTGGCCAATTTTAATAGTTAAGGGGAGTTTGGTGTGGGGCCTTGTCTCTGGCCGAGATTAGGGGGTGGCATGGTTGTTAAGGCTGAATTTGAAGGGAATGACTGCCATAGGTTGTAATCTAATGCTAGTAAGCACTGGAATCACTCCATCAATTTTCCAGAGATCATCCAACTTAGGATGTCCCTCAATGTCCAATGTAACCTCTCTTGATCATTTTGGGATTTGCACTTAAGCAGGGGCCTGGGTCTAGGTGATTTATTTGACCTAGTACAGGAGAATACTTGATGCTGACAAAATTTTAGTTTGGTCCTGGTGGGGGGTTGTTTGTGGAAATAATAGGCAACATTGGACTCTGAGTTTATCTTTCATTTAAATTCAGAACATCTATGGCCTTTTAAATTTTAGCATTAGCTATCATTGCCAGTCAGGAGGGCTGAGATTTATCAGGAGCCCCCAGTGAAACAACAGGTTTGACTCAGGACTCAAGTCAGCATCCTTCAGGCTTCCACACGATCTCTTGCTTGATTAGCTCAGTCCAATGTCCCCAACTAGTGGAGCTCTTTGGCCTCAGCCAATCTTACCCATTGGCAGTCTGCTCAAGCTGTTACATGGCCTAATGTGGGGTAGTAACTTTCAAGCCACAAATATCCCCACAATATGTGGGTGGAGCCCACAGTTTCCTCTGTGAGTCTTTTCCACATTCTTCAATAATTGTGGGGCTTCCTTTAGTAAAGAAACCATTTTTTACATTTCAGATTATGGCATCCAGTTTTTAATGTCAGCCCTTATTAGGTGGACCTTGCTTCCAAGAAGATGCATTTTTATTCTTTTTGTTCCTCAACTAGGTCTTTAAGTAGACACTGGGTCTCAGGGCAAAAACAGAGATATGTCATTTATAAATAGAAGTTATCCCCCCTTCTTAGTCCTCTCCTTTTCCCTTTTCTGCCTTTATTCCTTTGCAGATGGTTAACAGAAAATCAGAGGGTAATCTAGCCTCATCATTGTCATAGTACTATTAGGCCACCTCCTACTCTAGAGATACATGATTAACCTTCCAAGTTTCCTTCTCCCTATGTTGTCTCCTTTGGCAGTTTAAGCTCCTACCTCCACTCCTGAAGGTATGTTCATAAGAAACAAACCCTAAAAAGTGTCTCATCATTTGGAGTACCCCTTCTGTGGGATAGAAACTTCTTTCAGTGTACTGGGATAAAAATTTCCTTGACTTTAGTCACTAAGTGACTTTTACTGACTCAACACAAAGGTTGAGGTCTTAGTATCTCCAGGGAGGGACTAAAATGACAACATCCACCACATCCCCTTCTCCCCCCTCTCCCTGCATTTTATTAGCTCTTTTCTCTTCTCCTTCTTCCATCTCCTTTTGATTTGCCATCACTCCCAACACTGTGCTGGATACAGCATTGTTCCTTTTTCTCTATCATTGTCAATTTTTAGTTGCCTTCTGTAGATGGCCCTTGCTGTGCCTGGTTTGGCTCAGTTCTACCTTTCTTGATCTTTTTCCATGGGCCTTCCCCATCCCCTCCCATACTTATCGTTTATGTGCACACATATTTTAGTATATATGTGTATGTATTCACACACACACACATATATGGCATAGGTATAATTCTTTCACACATTTTCTTAAACTCATTAGGAAGCATCTGCTTCTCTTCTGGGTCTGATTGCTTCAGCTTCTGGCTGATCTGTCTGTGGCTTACTCTTTCCCAAATCCCTCTCTGAGCTCCTGAGCTCCTGAGCTCCATCTCTGTGGCTTTTTCTCTGTGTGCCTTTGCTTTCTGTCTTCCATTTTTAAAGGACTCCAGCAAGACGACCAATGGGTCATGCCTCATTGAAGCAATCCAATCAAAGACTCCAACTGAAAACAATCCAATCAAACGGTCTCCCACTCAAAGGATTTGATTAGCTTCAAGAACATGATATTTTCTGGGATCCTTAAAGAGCTTCAAATTGTCACACCAACTTACTAAATCTTTTCAAGCATCATTTCCTGATATATAATAGAAGGATAAAGCATATCTCAAAAGCTGTTGCAAAATTTAAGTAACATACTGATATGAAGGGCCTCCTGTATTGACAGCTGTATACAAACTGAAGGCCATTGTTCTGGAGGTTCTGGTTTCCTGCTCCAACATACAATCTCTTGAGTCATGCTGCTCAGTTATCCTGGAACTGTATCTTTTTCTGTCCCCTTTGTTGGGGTCCCTTTACCTGGAAGTTCATTTACCTGGGATTTTTTGTATGTATTTTTATTTACCTTTCTCTCTGCATGGAAAAATATACCGATGGAATCACCATATACTGTTACCATTTGCACCTTCAGGGGAATAGGATTGGACGAGGGATCCACAAATTTTATAAAAATAGTTTATAGCCAAACTGCATTGCTTGGCTTGTTACAGCAAACATATATTCATTTTATAATATTTTTTAAAAGTAGACAAGGTTTTTTTAGATGTTTTGAGTACAGAAAACAATAGAGTATTGAATCCACCTTGCTGTGGTTTTACGGTTGTTAGTGAGAAGTCTGTCACCACTCTGATCATGATCTTTGTTCATGATCCCCTCTAAGATTTACCTTCTAAAAATTGCCTAATGTGAAGAAATTTAACAATTATGTGTGTTTATTGGGCTTCTCTCATTTGTAATCTTTTATACTTGAAATCTGGCAGCTTTTCTGGAATTATTTGATAATATTCTCTCCTTTATTGGTCACTATTTCTAGAACTATTAGAATTTGGTCAGTGAGTTTTACTATGATTAATAAAATTAAAATACCATAAACTTAAACAAAATAGATGTTAATTTGTCATCCAGCTTTAAGATGTAGTTATGATGGATGAGAGAGAAAGTTGAGTTAAAATGAATTCCAGAGAAAGGGCTTGTGCCAGGCTTCAATTTTTGTAACTTTTCCTGCTTCCTATCTGTCATACAGTATCCCCTATGCCTAAGAAAATGTAAGATATAAGACAATGGAACCCTGAGAAGGAAAAGAAAAGAAAAGAAAAAACAAAAGAAATGTTCAAACTTTTCATTCAAAATAGAAGTAAATGAATAAACACTTTCTTATTCTGCTGGAAAAGAAGAAAATTAGAAAATGTAAAAAAAACTACAAAGGAAATAATTTGATTAAAAGGAATCTACAAAAAGAAAAGAAGAAATAGTGAATAAAATAAAAATAAACAGACAGTTTTCCATAAATATTTACAAATGGCCAATATGCACATGAATAGAAGTTCAACATCAATAGCTAGTATAGAAATGCTAACCAACACCATAACATACCCATTCACAGCCACTAGAATTACTAATATTTAAAAAACTGAAAATAAAAAAATTTTGGAAAGGATGTGGAGAAATAGGAACACTATATAATTTGTATGTATATAAAATTGTGAACTCACCTTGGTAAACAATTTGAGGTTTACACAGAAATTTATGTATAGAATTGCCATATGACCCTGCAATCTCACTTGTAGCTATATATGCAGAAGAATTGAATGCAGGAACCTGAACTGATATTTGAATCCCAAAGGGCATTGCAGTATTATTCTCAATTGCTAGAAGGTGGAAGCAATACCAGTATCTCTCAACAGAGGAAAGGATAAACAAAATGTGGTATATAATGGAATGTTATTTAGCCATAAAAATGAATGAAGATGTGATGCATGAAAATAGATGAACCATAAAAACGTTATATTGAGTAAAGTAACTCAGGCACAAAAGGATAAATATTGCATAAGCTTGCTTTTATGAAATAAGTAGAATACATAAATTAATAAAGCCAGAAAGTAGCATACAGGTTTCCAGAAGCTGGATGGGGGTGAGGAAGGTGGCATTAATATTTCATTGGTGTGGAGTATCTGGGGTGATGGAAAAAATTTGATAATAGATGATAGTAATCATGGCACAACATTGTGTATGTCATTAACACTAGTGAATTGTGTAACTGAATGTGTATAACAGAACATTTTAGTTTGTATTTATGTTTCCAGAATAAAAATAGCCCCTCACGTACAAGAAGAGTAGGACTGTATGCAGTACAAATATTTTTGTAAGGGTTTGACTTTTGTCTAATAAAATGGACAAGGAAGGATGGATGGATGCAGTCTGGTACCCATTTTTTGGGTTGGTAAGACAGTAATTCATCTCTTGCCTAACATGGTCTATTTTCTCAACGAATTTTTAGGTAAATTATCAGGTGAAAAGAGGAAGAAATAGGATGGAAGAATATTGAGAATATTGGATATAGATGTGGTTTCTGGGGAGATTATTTTATTAGAGAAATACAAACTTGATATCTGGACAATATTTGGTATGCAGATATTTTTGAATTTATATTCCTCCACGTGTGATATTTTGTCTAGCAGTCCTCAGCTGTTTGGTGAAATCATGCAAGTGTGGGCTTATCCACTGATAGAATTTTCCAGAAAAAGGAGAGGAGTAAGGGAGTTCAAGATATTTTTTTACTTTCATAGAATTTTATTGACAGTAATAAAAGATGCTACTAAGTTTACAGTCATTGTGTGGAAAGCTCCTTAAGTGATCAAGACACTGTATCCTTCCTGGAAGCCAAGGCCCCCTCCACCAAGAATGTCTTTTACTATGCCCCTCCACTCCCAATGGTTCCCATCTGTAATTGCACTGTTATGATGTAGCTAAAGCCTCAGTGCCCAGCACCCACAATTTGCCTGTGACTGAGTGCTTCCTTGAACAAAACCCTCACTCATTCCAATTAGGCTGGAATACTAGGTGGAGAGAAATTGGTATTCCAAGATCTAAGCCATAAAAAGAGCACAGGTGGTATTTTGAGCTCTTTACTAGATTCCCACAGGAACTTAACAGTAGCTCTCTGAGTCAGATTCCATTTTTCTCCTTTTTTATGCAGTTGATGACAGAAAGGCAGAGAGAGCTTAAGACACTCCAGAAACAGTGACAGATAGTGACTAATACTTAGGCAGTCCAGCTCCTAAGACACTTGATTATGCCTTCTAGGGCTTAGACATTATGTACTTCAAGGTGTGGGTGGTGGATCAGATCCCAGGATCAAATGCTTTTCAGGAACATAGTTCAGTTTCTCAGCATAAAACTAGCTTTGAAATTCTAATTAACTTGTTAGTTTTTCAGTCCCTGGGGTCATAGTGAACACTAACATAAGAAATTCACAAGAAAGGAAGACAAGAGTTTCCTTTTTCCACAACCTGGAACTCTTCCATCTTCCATGCCAGTTATCCCTTGGCAGGGATTCCTTGGGGCAGGTTCCAAGGAGCAGAATTTGCAGAAAGGGCCTCAACCACACCATTGTCTTAAGCAGCTCTCCTAGTGGACTTCTTTGACCCCCTGCAGCTCTGTGCACCCTGGGCTGGGAACACTGGATGGGGCCTGTGATGCTTCCAGGTGGCAATGAGATTCTGGACAGGTCACCTTTGTGAGCACCAATAAATACACCCACAAGCTGTGGACATTTCTTGACTGGACAGGGTGGGGGCTAGTATGATGGAGGTCGTTCTGACTCTGGCTAAGCATGACCTCCACAGGGACTCATGTGAGGGTGAAAGACTGGGTGCTGCACTGGAGCCTCCAGTCAGCAAGGGGCACCCAAAACCTTTTCTGACCAAACTGTGCTGGAAACACTTCAATGTTCATCCCTGACCAGGCACTTCTTCATAGAGGAAAAAATCTTCTTTCCTAATGGTCCCAAGGGAAGACCCTGAAGCTTTATAATTACTGAGGCTGTGTCCATGTGAGTAAATAGCTTTCTCTTGGCACCTGAGGCTGAGTAAGGGCCTTTGTCGTGGCTTCAGTCTCAGCCTCTCCGAGGGTGTTTTTCTTAAAAAGCAAGCAGAAACTTCATTTTCTGCATTGTTTCTGTATGATTTATTCTTTACTTTCTCAGTTATAATTTTAGCAAGACATTTTACCAAAGTATCCATTCATTGAGGGGTTTGCCAGCTCAAAATCTGGCATGCTGTAGGACTTCTCATGGATCCGCGACTCTTGCTGGAGACAATCCTGATAAAGATTTAGAGAGAGGCGAAAAGCATCTACAGTACTGAAAGGAATGTTTATAGTACTGCATACTTCCAGTGGATAACTTGATATTAGACTGGTCCTGGTTAAACCATATCAGAGCCAGAGGTTAAAGGAAAAATGGTGCCATGTAAACACTTTTATTTTATTTTATTGGTTAATTTTTCCTACAACACTTAAGTAGTTGAAAAACAGTTTAAAAAATTTACAAGTATATATAATACAACTCCCAGCATTAATTTTAAATTTTATTTACCCCAAATTCCAAAATTTACAAGAAATTCACTTTCCTGGCTTTAACAAAATCACAGTTTTGAGTAAAATTTTTGAAATATATTTTTTGTTTTCAAGTGACAAAATTGCCACCTTGTACCATTTCTCATGATCAAGTGCGGATCTTCAGTTACTAAGATTAGCTTGCTGAAGTGTCTTTTGCTTCAGTGTGACTGATGTTCTTTAAAAATATAGACAGACTGATTGGTAGATGTGATATTGCACAGCATGAGAATGTACTAAATGGCCTTGAATTGTCCACTTTACATTGATTAGTTGTTATGTGAAATTTCCAAGATATGCCACCTCCAAGTTAGAATAAGTTTGCACTAAGTAAAATTCATGCACGAACAGAAATCAGTTTTTGAAGTTTGAAACATGATTGTGGTTTTCAATACCTACTATTTCATTCTCCTTGAAAGTACTTAAGATGATATTTGTCTAGGGCTTAAATGATCAGTTTATTTAAGAGCCATGTAAGAGGCTGTTTTTTGTTAGATCAAAGAAATTCACTGAAAGTAAATTTCTCCTGTAGAAAATTCAAAATCTTACTGCACTTAGTTTAATTTCATATATTTCCATGGAATGGTGAAATCAGTATATCTATACAATTTCATCATTTTGAAGCAGGCTATTAAGATAGGGAATCAATAGATGGATCTGGAACCTGGCAATAAGTCCATATGGATGTCAGTATCCCCAAGATGGCTGTTGGAAGATCCTCATGTGAGATTTCCTCCAGAAGCCAGAAGAAGCCCTGGATATTCTCCAGGGACATTATCATAGGGCCCTTCCAGGGAACTGATGGGTGGTGTAATCAATCAAAACAGCAAGCAGCTGGGTCTCCTCCCCTGCCATTAAGAAAGGGGGAGAATAATTAATGGTTCAAAAAGCAAGTGCAAAGACTGAATAGCTTCTCTTGGCTTCTGCACCCTGCTCTCACCACATCCCCCTTGCATGGATTAACATGCAAGTAAAACCTGGGCATTTATAATCTATAATGCAAAATTGTAGTCTATAAATCAGCCCTCTTTATCACTCCTCAGTCCCTTACTCTGTACTGTGGACCCATGATCTGTTATTTTCTCCCATTTCTCTTCCCTTCCTACCTTAATAAGTTACTGGCCTAACTAAACCAACATGCTCTTGAAATTCTTTACTGCAGCATAGTCAAGAACTTTGACAAAGTCTGGTAACAATTTTGTACATGCCTATTTCCAATAATATTTCAAATGGTGATGAACTATTTACAAATTCTTTACTTTTCTCTTTCTCTACTTTCAAATCTAAAAATGTATTTATATGCCTAGTTAAATTTTGTATCAGTGAAATTCACTGAAGTGGATAGACTTAATTGCCATTCTCCTTTATATATTGTGTGGATTTTTTTCCTGAGATTTATTAACTAATTACTCTTGGTTCCATATAGCACCTCACACAATTAAGTTGCCTAAATATTTGTAATCTATTTTCAACAAGAAAATTTTGATTTCAGCATAGTTTATTTCATTTGATACCATACATACATTATGAATCTGATATTATATATAAACATTCAATAAATGTTAATTTGTGCATGAAGTGCCCTGGTTATATTTGCTCCCCGCCCCCGCCCCCCCAGCTTGGCACGTAAAGATAAATTCCAGCATTTTATAACCTCTGCATTTCTCCACTTTGCAAATCCCTGCTTTGATCAAGATATTACCTCATTCCCCCATAGCCACTAATATCTCCCAAGAGGATCCTGGATGGGGAAGAGATAGACAAAAGATACCCTGAAACACACATGCACAGACTGACAAAAAGCCAAGGAGAGAAAATCTAAACTGAGATCTGATCCACCTCTTGAAGCCATAGAGAGTGAGTACAAGAAATCAGAGTAGCATGCCCCGACTTGGAGAAAGGAGGTACAAAATACCAGTCCTTCCCCATGGCTTTCCACCTGGGGAAAGGGTAAACATTCTCCAAATCATGCAGCAAAGGAAGGAGTTCCTGTGAGAAACTGAAATATTAATATCTCACTGTTTTCACAAACATCCCAAATCATTCAGGATATGATAGGCATAGTGCAATTGATATAATGACACATTTCTTCCTTAATAACATCCAGACTTTAAAAGCCCAATTGCTTTCACAACTTCAGTTGAACTACATTTAGGTAACTTTGGCTGTTGAATAGTTTAGTGGCAGAGTAGTGACATGGGTCACTTTATTGTTTATTTTAAAATAATATCAAACAGATAAAAATTGCAAAGGACTCCTGATCCCTTCAGTAGGATTCCCAGTTATACTTTTACCACATTTGTCCCCTAAAAAACCTTTCATAAAAATACTCCAAGGTAAATGAAAATCAAAACTATGATGAGATACCATTTCACACTTATAGAATGGCCATCACAAAAAGAAAACTAGAAAACTACAACTGCTGGAGAAGAAGTGGTGAAATAGGAACACTCCTTCACTTTTGGTGGGAATGTAGGGGTACAACCTCTATGAAAGACAGTTTGGTGGTAAACCAAAAAGCTCAATATAGAACTGCCATATGAAAACAAGGATGTGAAATGAAATTTGCTCATCGATGTCCACAGCAGCATTATTCACATTTCTAAAATATGGAAACAGCCCAAGGTTCCATCAACCAATGAATGGATAAACAAAATGTGGTATATACATAAAATTGAATACTATTCACTTGTAAGAAGAAATTAAATTAAGATTCATATGATAACATGGATAAACTTTGAGGCTGTTATATTGAAGGAAATAAGCCAGACACAAAAGGACAAATATTGTATGGTCTCACTAATATGAACCTAAATATGATGAGTAAATTCACAGGAGTAAACTCTAGAGTAGGTGTTCTTAATCTTTTTTGTTCCATGGACCCCTTTACCAGTCAGGTGAAAACCGCAGACCCCTTACTAAGTACACACTATAATGTTTATTATTTAATAAATATATCACACTTGCAACATATCATCATAAGAAAAATGCTTTTTTTTAATTTTAATTCAAGCTAACAGACCCCTTGTTAAGAACTCCAACTTTAGAGTCTAGGTTACTAGGAAATAGAATGTGTTTTCAGAATGGGAGCTGATATTCAATGTATGTTGAATTTTTCATAAGGTTAATTGTAAAAGTGTGGAAATGAATAGAGTTGATGGTAACACTTTATAGTGAGTATAGCTCACACTGCTGATTTATAAATGAGATTGTGGCTGAAAGGGGTAGACATGTCTGACATTTATGATATGTAAATGTCAATTGAAAGGAAACTAGAGAATAATCTAGAGAATAATCTAGTGATTTCATCAGTGGATAAAGATTGTGGTTATTACTATAAATGTAAGGATGCTATTTCACAAAGTGTTAAGACTATGGTGATACATGGGAAAATTACAACTTATATAACTTATAGATGATAGTTAACAGTAATATTGTAATATTTTTCAACAATAGCAAAGAAAATATGTCAATTCTAAGGGACAACCACAGGTGAGTAAAAGAGTGATTGGGAGTTTTCCGTTTGGTGTTATGAAAACATTCTAAAATGGACTGAGGAAGGAAAACACAACTTTGTGATGAGAATGAAGCCACTGAGTGTACACTTTGAATGGATTGTACAAAACATGGGGCTTGATAACACACAGGTGGAATCCAGTAGTGGAAGATGGACTGTGGTTAACAGAAGAAATATGAAACTGTTCTTTCATGAACTAAAAAAATATATACTACTAATACAGGGTGTTAATAATTGGATGGGTTGGCAGAAAAACACAAGAAATGTAAGATATGGGCTAGAGTTAAGAGGAATCTTTTGATGATGATATTTCATAGTGTGTGTTCTGCTAGATAAAATTCTTTGCTAATGCTTTGCTATATATATATTTATATAGCTATGATGACTTAATTAACTCAAGCATATGAAAACCATACACAGATAAATATTTATTTATTTTATTAAACTTCTGTTAATAATTATATTCTGTTAATAATTGGGGGAATATAAAATTATTAATCTTCTGTTAGTAATTGGAGGAATATAAAATAGGCAAAAGATTGACCACAACTGCTGTATCATCATCCTTCATGATATACATACATATAGATATAGGCTTACCAAACTGGGAACACAATGACATATCTGGCCCACCTTTGGCCAGAGTCCCTATTGGATGCAATATAATATCAATATGCATATCTAGTTTAATAAGTCTATACTGACAATTAGAGTGACAAATAAGAATAACAAAATCAATCAAAAGTTTAAATCAATATTGAACAGAGTCACAATACGACAAAAATTGAGCAGTCACTTACAAACTCACCAACATCTAGCTCACGGCTGGGAAGTCCCAAATCAGCAGCTGATACCATAGTCTTGATTGAAAACAACACCGTGCAGAGCACCCTCTCCCAGGGTGGGACTTAAACTGGCCTGTCTAGGGACTGTCCTTTATATTGAGCTCATAATCAGTAAACTCCATACTATAGATGCCAAATTGTAATTACTGCGTCAGTTCTCAAGGAGGTGGCCAGCCTGCTCAGGAGGGAACACAACACTCCCAGGGCAATACATTCCAAGGTTTATGCATCAGTCCCTGAGAAAGTGGCCAGCCTTCTCAGGGAGGAACACAACACTCCCCGGAATGCACCCTACTTGTTCTTATTTGTTACAAAACTTCCCCCAATGTGCCCACTGTTCTAGTTCTCATCATTCCTCCTGAAATATGAAAAGTGCTGACCAGTAAGGCATTGGTTTGCTGTTTAACAAAGCTTCCTGCATGATTTTTCACTTTTAGGTTTTAACAATACTCATTTTTTTCCCAATACAGTGTGTAACAAAAGTTTCACAACAATGCAAGGTGTTGATGTATGATGATATGCAAGTTTGTTTTTTAAGGTCACAAATTTTACTGGACACTTATTGTTTATGTACATGTATTAAAGATATATTTCAATAAAATTTTATTAAAATTATACTCCAGTGTATTTATCTGCATAAAAAGAACACTGTCCTAGCAAACCCAAAATCAGGAAGTCAACTTTCCTTCAAAGCTTTCACAGACCCCATCAGCTTTTATCCACTTTCCCACCCTTTCCAAACTGTCAGAAAATCTATTTTTCCAGTCAACTTTATCCAGTTAACTTCAATATGGAACTTCTCCTGAAAGCATCTTTCAATTTCACCTCTTTGACTAATTTAAGGAGCACAAATGACCGCAACCTGGGGCTGCTCAGTGTTTCCTCTTGAGATTTAGGCCCTACATTCCCAGAAGGAACCAGCCTGAAGCTATACTTTCCTCAATGAAGCCCATCAAGAGGCATAGGAAATCCATTTGCTTCACCTATTTGAAATGTGAACTCAATAATTTGATAAAATTTCTGTTTCTTCCACAAGCAAAAACATGTTTTCACATTATAGTGTATGACATTTTATGAGGACATATTCTGAGATTATATCAATATCATGATCCTCATTCTTTCTCCAACCACCATCCTTTTCTCTGAATCAACCACCATTCTGATGGTTGCCTAATGGTAATTTCTTTTTCCATTTCCATTTCCAACACTGATTCTATATTAATTGGCTTTCTACCTTACAAAGGGCTTGCTTGCTCCCTGTTTATTTGTTATAACACTAGAGATTAATGTTTTAATCAATATATCTTACCTGTTATCATTATTTATTTTAATGCTCAAATTGTACCAGATTGCACTAGTGAGAGCTCCTTCAAGTTGATTCAGTGAGGCCCCAAGTAAGTCATCTGTATTTGGTCTAGGTGGGATTCTAGGAAAGTGTATTAAATTATTCCTGATTTCAGATTCCAAATTACATGCCATGTCACAGGTCCCATTTCTTTCATCAAGTCTTCTGGGCAGCTATCATTGAGTGTTTTAAATTCACCAATACTCTCCTAAATTTTCTTTTTGTGTAATCTCTAGTCCTTATGCCAATGCATCCTAAACCTGAAGGGCTCTCTTGGACACAAATATCTCACCATGTCATTATTCTTTAACTTTGTCAGTGGGTTCCCACTCTCCTTAGAAAAATAACCATAGGGCTTAGTGTCCTTCAGACCCTGAATGCTTCTTTCTGCTGCCTTCTACAGGCCAGTACAACTAATTGCCTAAAGTCCATTCTGCCGTCATTTCCTGCAAAGAACAGTCTGTTGCTGCTGGGATTTTGTACATTTTCTCTTTAAGACCAATTCATTTCCCAAGCAAATTTGCTAAGACTTTGCCCAGTTAAATGCTTAAGGTTTCAATTAAGACATGCATTATTTCTAAGGGGTTTGTCCCACATCAACAAATGAAGTCCTTAGATACTATGTACACAAGTTAACATTTGCATTTTCACTTTAAATTATCTCTTCTAAACTAGACAAACTCCATGGGACAGAAGATTGATTGTTTTATTTGCCTGTATAATTCCTTCATTGACATTTCCTTGACTCAAAGAGATCATGACATCCCTTAAGAATGTTGCCTAGTGGCCAGACTGGACAGATAAATGGTATAAAAATATGAGTAACAAAAATAGAATATCTGATTACCTAAAATACCTGCTTTTAAAAAATATGCCCTGGAACTGTTTTTCACAGCAATGACGATTTAAGAGTTAATACTATAAAGAAGGCAAGGTGTGTTTCTAACAATTGGATAATGTTGTCAAAATATCTAATCTGTTGGGAGCACAGTTGCCTCTCTAGGACTTTGGATGCAAAGTGGGTCTGTTACAGGCAATAAATGGTTGCATCATCTCTTATCCATTATGCCAAATTCTGCTCTAATTAAGTAAATACTTTATTTTTTTTCTTTTTAAGTAATTACTTTAAATGAAAATTTATTAAACTAAATAGAGAAAAGTTTGATGTAATGATAAAATTACTTAAAATGAAAGACTTAAAACTACGATTTTTGTTTTCTATAAGCATTTTTGGTTATTTGGTTCCTGCATTTTTTTAAAAGTTTTTATTTTTAAAGAGCTTTAGATTACATAAATGTTACATTAAAAATGTAGGGGAAAAAGGAAAAAAAAATATAGGGGTTTCCTATATACCCCACCCCTTCCCCTCCTACATTTTCCCATATTAACAACATCTTTCATTAATATGGTACATTTGTTACAATTGAACACGTATTGAAGCATTGCTACCAACTATGAACTATAGTTTACATTATCGTCCAAAAGAAAAATCCTATACCGTTTATTATTGATCATGATTTTTTACTCATTCTGCCAATGTCTGTCTTTTGACTGGGAAATTTAAGACATTTACTATTATTTTTTAATGTTCTTTATTAGAGAAGTTGTGAGCTTAAAAAACAGAATGCATAATGTGCAGAATTCCCATACATCACCCCTGCACCAACACCTTGCATTGTTATGGAATATTTATTACAGATTATGAAAGAACATCATCAGAATATTACTATATCATCCATAGCTTACATTTGGTATTTTTTCTCTACATGCCCCCCCTTTATTAAGACCATGTATTAGTATTGTACATTTTTATGCTTCATGAGAGAATGTTGTCATATTTGTACTGTTAACCACATTCCAGCATCCATCACATGGTTCACTATGCTATACAGTCCCATGCCTTGTACCATTCATCTAAAGTGTACACTCAGTGCCCCTCATTTTCATCACAGTTGTGCAGTCATCACCTCAGTAAATTTTTAACATTTTCCTTAGTCCGAAAAAAAAAATCCTATACCCCCTATTATTGATCATTAGCATTGATATAGTACCTTATATGACATTGATGCAAGAATATTAAAATATTGCTGTTAAATATAGTCCATAAGTTACATTAATTGTATTTTCCCCATGCATCACCATATTCTTACTACTTTGTACAGTGTCATACATTTGTTCTACTTCATAGAAGAACATTCTTGTATCTGTACTATTAACCACAATCCTCAACCACCACCAGATTCACTATGTAATTTAGTCCCTATATTATTCTCTAGCTTTCTTTCAGGTGACATTTACCTGAAAGACTAGTACCCTAGACTACCCCTTTTGGCCCACAACCACATTGATGAACCAGTTGTGTTAGTTATGGTCACTATAATGTGTTATGATCAACTCTATACATTTCCACACATTTACAATCAAGCTAATTAAAACTTCTTTATATATTAAGCACCAGTACCCACTTTCAGCCCTCTTCCTATCTCCTAGTAAACTATACTCTAGATTTTAACATCATGTGTTTGTATTTAGTTCATATTAGTGAGACCTTACAATATTTGTCCTTTTGTGTCTGGCTTATTTCACTCAGCATAATGTCCTCAAGTTTCATCCATGTTGCCATATATGTCCCAATTTCATTTCTTCTTACCGTAGCATAGTATTCCATCATATGTATATACTGCATTTTGTTTATCCAGTCATTGGTTGATGGACACTTGGGTTATTTCCATATCTTGGCAATTTTGAAAAATACCACTAAGAACACTGGTGTGCAAATGTCTGTTTCTGCTCCTGTTCTCAGTTCTTCTGAATATATTCTTAATAGAGAGATTGCTGGATCTTATAGCAGTTCTATATTTAGATATTGAAAAAAAATTCATGTGCTTTTTTGCCATTTGTATTTCTTCTTTGGAAAAAATGTCTATTCAAGTCTTTTGCCCAGTTTTTAAATTGGATTGCTTGCCCTTTTATTGTTGAGTTTTATAATGTCTTTATATAGCATGGAAATCAACCTTTATCAGAAATTTTGTTTACAAATATTTTCTCCCATTGAATAAGCTACATTTTCACCTTGAAGAAGTCCTTTGATGTACAAAACTGTTCTTAATTTTGAGGAAGTCCCCTTTATCCAAGTTTTCTTTCATTGGTCATGCTTTGGGTGTAAGCTTTAAGAAACCACCACCTATCACCAGAACTTGAAAATGTTTCCCTACATTTTATTCTAGATGTTTTATGGTTCTTGCTCTTATATTTAAGTCTTTAATCACTTTTGAGTTAATTTTTTTATAAGATTTTAGGTAGGGGTTCTCTTTCTTTTGGCTATGAATATACAGTTCTCCCAGCACCATTGGTTGAGTAGACTGTAAGAAGCCACTTGAATAAAGAAAAAAAGAAGTCACTTGGCCATAGATGTGAGGGGCTGTTTCTGAAAGATAGAGTTCATTCCATGAGTCTATATGTCTATGTTTATGCCCATACCATGCTGGTTTTTTTACCACTGTAGCTATGTAATATGATTTAAAGTGAGGAAGTGAGAGTCCTCCAACTTTGTTCTTCCTTTTCAGATATTTCTGCATATTTCGGGCCCCTTACACTTGCAAAGAAATTTAATAATTCGGTTTTCCATTTCTTTAAAAAATGCTAGTGGAATTTTTATCAGGAATGCATTAAATCTGTATATCAATTTGGGTAGAATTGACATATTAAAGATATTTAGTCTTCCTATCCATGAACAAGGAATATTCTTCCATTTATTTAGGTCTTCTTTGATTTCTCTTAGCAATGCATTGTGGTTTTTTGAATTTGAGTGATTTATGTCCTTGGTTAAGATTATTCCTAAATATTTGATTCCTTTTATTGCTATTATAAATGGAATTTTTTTCCTGACTTCCTCCTCAGAATGCTCCTTACTAGTGTATAGAAACCCTACTGATTTTTGAGTATTAATCATGTATCCTGCCAATCTGCTGAATTTATTAGCTCTAGTAGCTTTCTTGTACATTTTTGGGGATTTTCTAGGTATAGGATCATATCATCTGTGAATAGTGAAAGTTTTACTTCTTTTCCAATTTGGATGCTTTTTAATTCTTTTTTTTTTTTTTTTTTTTTTTTTTTTTTTTTTTTTTTTTTTTTTTTTTTTTGCCTGTTGCTCTTGCTAGAACTTCTAGCACTATATTGAAACACACTGGTGACAATGGACCTCCTTGTCTTGTTCCTGATCTCATTGGGAAAGCTTTCAGACTTTTGCCATTTAGTATAATGTTAGCTGTGGGTTTTTCGTATATACCCTTTAATATTTTGAGAAAGTTTCCCTCTATTCCTATCTTTTGGAGTGTTTTTTATTATCAAGAAAGGATGCTGGATTTTCTCAAATGCCTTTTCTGCATCAATTGAGATCATTGTGTGATTTTTCTTTGGTTTACTAATGCCGTGTATTATGCTGATTGATTTTTGTGTGTTGAACCACCCTTGTATGCTTGGGATAAAAGCCTACTGATCATGATGAATAACTCTTTTAATATGTTATTGGATTCTATTAGCAAGTATTTTGTTGAGGATTTTTGCATTTGTACTCATTAGGGAAATGGGTGTGTACTTTTTTTTTTTTCATAGTATCTTTATCTGGCTTTGGTATTAGGGTGATATTGGCTTCATAGAATGAGCTTGGTAGAGTTCCTTCCTGTTCAATTCTTTGGAAGGTTTGAATAAGATTTCTTTTAAATCTTCTTTCACTGCTTGGTAGAATTCACCTATGAAGCCATATGGTCTGGGCTTTTCAATTTGGGGAGTTGTTTGATGACTGTTTCAATCTTTTTGTGATTGGTGTTTTGAGGTCTTCTATTTCTTCTAGGGTTAGTGTAGGTCACTTGTATGTTCCTAGGAATTTTTCCAATTCATATACATTTTCTAGCTTGTTGGCATACAGTTGTTATAGTGTCTTCTTATAATCTATTTATTTCTGTTATGTCAAGAGTAATGTCCCCATTTTCATTTCTGATTTTATATATTTGCATATTCTTTCTTTTTTTCTTTGTCAGTCTAGCTATGGGTTTGTTAATTCTGTTGATTGTCACAAAGATAAACCTTTGATTTTGTTAATTCTCTTTACTTTTTTTCTCAGTTTCATTTATTTTTGCTCTGACATTTGTTATTTCATTCCTTCTGCTTGCTTTGGACATGGCTTGCTGTTTTTTCCTAGTTCCTTCAGCAATTTAATTAGATTATTGATTTTAGCTAATTTTTTTAACATAAGCATTGAGAACTATAAATTTCTTTCTCAGCACTGCTTTCAATGCATACCATAGGTTCTATTATGTTGTGTTCTCATTTTAATTCATCTCAAGATATGTACTGATTTTGCTTGCAAATTTTTATTTGGCCAACTGATTATTTAAATGTGTTGCTTGATCTGCATAAATTTCTGAATTTTCCCTTTTTCTGCCTATTGTTGATTTCCAGCTATATTCCATTATGTTCAGAGAAAGTGTTTTCATACTTTTGATCATTTTTAATTTATTGACATCTGCTTTGTGACCCAACATATGATCTATTCTATTGAAAAATCCATAGGCACTTTGAGAAGAATGTATAATCTGCTCTACTGGAGTGCAATGTTCTGTATATGTCTATTAGGTTTGGTTCATTTATCATATTATTCCAGGTGTTTCTTTATTGATCCTCTGCTCAGATGATCTATCCAATGATGAGTGTGGTGTATTGAAGTCTCCAACTATTATTGTAGAGATGTACTGAAGTCTCCAGCTATTAGTGTAGAGACCTCTATTTCTGCCTTCAGTTTTGTTAATGTTTGTCTCATGTGTTTTGAGACAACTTTGTTAAGTGTGTATACATTTATGATTGTTATTTCTTCCTAGTGAATTTCCCGTTTTAATATATACTGTCCTTCCTTGTTTCTAATTACAGCTTTGCTTTTAAAGGCTATTTCATACAATATAAGTATAACTATTTTTGATTTTTACATGCATGGAATATCTTTTTTCATCTTTTCAGTTTCAATCTACTTGTATCCTTGGGTCTAATGTCAGTCTCTTGTAAATGGCATATAGATGTCTTATATTTTCTTGTCCATCCCAGCAGTCTGTGTCATTTGATTGGGGAGTTTATTCCATTAACATTCAATGTTATTAGTTTAAAGGTAGTTTTCCCTTATCCCATTTCGATCCTTGGGTTTTATCTGTCACATGTTGTTTTCACCACTCTTTTTACACTTTTAGTTACTTTTCCTGATATAATCTTCATTGCTAAACTCTCTTCCAATCCTTGTTCTCCTGTCCTTTCTTTTCAGGCTGTAGAACTCCCTTTAATCTTTCCTGCATGGCAAGCCTCTTTTTCAGAAACTCTCTCAGTTTCTGCTTACCTGTGAATATTATAAACTCACCCTCATGTTTGAAATACAGTCTTGCCAGATATAAGATTCATCACTGGCAGTTTTTTTCTTTCAGTTTCTTAAATATATTATATCACTGCCTTCTTGCCTCCATGGTTTGTGATGAGAAATCAGCACTTAATCTTATTGGGCATCACTCATATGTGATGAATCACTTTTATCTTTCTGATTTCAGAATTCTTCCTTTATATTTGGCATTTGATATTCTGATTAATATTTGTCTTGGAGTAGGTCTCTTCAGATTTGTTCAGATTGGAGTTCATTGTGCTTCTTGGACACAGATATTTATGTCCATCATATAGCTTGTAATTTTTTGTTTGTGTCTTGGCTCCTGATCTACTTGACGTGTTTATTCTGGGATCAGTTTCTTTTTGTATTCTAGCACTTTCTATTTTATTGGCTTTGTGCTACAGCCCCTTTTGATATTTTTTTAACTTATTTTGGAAATTTATAATGACTCCTGTTTAGTTAATCTGAATTATTTCAACTCTTTTTAATTTATTTCTTGCCCATTCTTCCTTGCTGAAGGTGGAGAAGAAGCCAAGGATGTGGTTGATAAGCCATTGGGGCAGAAGCTGTCCACATTGTCCCAGGCACAAATGGATACTCTCCTACCATTCTTCACTGCCAGGAGAGGGGATGGAGCTGAAGCTGTGTGCAGTAATCAGAGCTGTGCAGGCCAAAAACATCAGTAGTTGCCTGGAGATACTGATTAAGTTCCATGTCTCTTCCTCTCCTGCCTGGGGCAGGGATGGAACTGCAGGTGTGGACAGTAAACTAAGTCATGAGGCAAAAGCTGACTGAGGTTGCACAGATAGAAGGTTGAAGCACTAGCCTTACCCCCCTCTGTCAGGGACAGGGATGGAGCCACATGTGCACCCAAGAATCTGGTCCATGTGGATTAAAAGTGACTTCAGTTGCCCAGAGAGGTTGAGGAAGCACTGTCCCTTGTCCTGCTCTGTCACGGGTGGGAATGGAGGCACTGATGTGTCCAACAGTCTAGTCCATGTGGGATGAAAGCAGCTGCAGTGAACCCAAGAGGCTGAGGGAGCACTGCCCTCCCTCCTCTCCTACTAGGGGTTGGAATGAAGCCACTGGTGTGCCCAACAATTTTGTTTGTGTGGGCTGAAAGTGCCTACATTTGCCTGGAGAGGTTGAGGAAACACCATCCCCCTCCTGTCTTAATTGGGGCAGGAATGTAGCCACGTGGGTGCCCAACAATTTAGTCCATGCAGGCCAAAAGTGACTACAGTTGCCTAGAGTGACGGTGCAGGTTATCCCAGCTTCCTCCATGCCAGAGGTGAGGCTGGTACCCAGGCTATGGCGGCAAACTGACCTGAATTGAAAGTAGCTGGTTCTTACTGCCACTGTTATTTTCAGTCAGTCCTGCTTCCTTTCATTCTGGGGGACAGAGTTAAAATGTAGGCTACTAGCATCTTTCCAACATGGACAGGTTCAAACTTTAGCTATACTTGGGATTGGACTTTAGCCAGCTGAATTTACTAATCATTAGCTGATTTTGGTATGAGTGTCTTTCTCCCCCATTTTTGAGAAGTGAGGCTTCCAATTCCAACCAAGGAATAATAGTTTCCAACATATCTTGTCCCACCAGCAGGGGATGAGCACTTTAGAGTGGTCTACTTACAAATCTGCACTGAAGATGGGCACTCTCCTAGTTTTCTACAAAGGATGTTGCAGGATGCTCTTCTGGTCACCTGGGACCCCAAACAGGTGATTTAGACAACTCAGGCTGATTACGAACTGCATTGTAGGATGAGCTGCCTCTTGGAGCTCCCTACTTTGCTGCTATCTTGCCTCTCCTCTGTAAGCCAATTACTTTTTAAAAAATTTATTTTCAGTTTTTATTTTTTAATAGAGAAGTTGTGAGCTTACAAAACAACATGTATAATGTGCAGAATTCCCATGCATCCCCCTTCCACCAACTCCTTACAGTGTTGTGGCACATTTGTTACAGATTACGAAAGAACATGATCTGAATATTACCACTAACTATGGTCCATAATGTATACTTGGTATATTTTTTCCACACACCCTCTATTAGTAACTCTATGCAATAGTATTGTACATGTTTTATAATGAGAGAATACACTCATATTTGTAATAACCTGTATCAGTCAGCCAAATGGATACTGATGCAAAGTACGAGAAATTGGTTGGTTTTTATAAAGTGTATTTATTTGCAGTCCTAAGGCCATAAAGAGTAAATTACTTCCCTTACCAAAAAGTTTGTTGCCACATGTTGGAGCAAGATGGCTGCTGAGCTCTATGAGGGTTCAGCCTTCCTATTCAGGCTCCATGGCCCAAGCTTCTTCTGGTCCCAGTTGTAGGCTGGTATAAGGCTCATCTCTCTCCCCAGGGCTTATTTCTTCCTGGGTTCAGCTACTCTGTTCTCTCCACAAGGTCTGCTGTAGACTCTCAGGCTCTTTCTCTTCCTGGGTCCTCTGCTGCAGCTATGAAGCCATCTCTACTCCTCAGAGTTCTGCTCATGTGCATTTACTTCCCAGGGCTCCAGCATGAAAAACTCATGCTCTCCTCTCCCAAATGGTTTTCTCTGTGAGTTCCTGCCTGCCAAGGGGGAAGGGACTCAATGTCCTCCTGATGTGACCCAATCAAAGCCTTAATCATAATTCAATCAAGTAAAAGTGAAACCTGAGAATTCAATACAGTCTGATATGCAAATTTCTGATGGCAGTCTCCTTGGTTGATTGAAAATGTAATCAGCCATATAAAATCAACTGATTTTAGATGAAATGCCATCTACAAAATACCATCACAGTAACAATCATGCCAGCACTTGTTTGGCCAAACAACTGGAGACCATAGCCTAGCCAAGCTACTATAAGAAATTAGCCATGACAAGTGTCATTATTTGAAATATACTTACATGAGCTTTGCTTTTTTTTAACATCTTAATTTCTCTAATAAAACTCTACCAATTAATTTTTTGTAATGATTGCTGAAGGGAACAAACACTTGAAAAACCATAAATGATATTCATGCAAAATATCTACAAGAAGGATACACTCACCATGTTTCAATGTTAAGCTTCATGGGTATGAAAACTGTTCACTCAAATAGGGATAAGTCATGAATTCAGCACAAGGATTTTCCTGTAATTAGAGTTGGAAACAAGCACTGTCCCAGGAGAAAGTATTAGATAGTTTAGATTTAGGGAAAAAATTAACCTCAGCTCAAAATCATCACATGAGTTTTTATGAAAATATATTTGCATAAGCTTGGCTCATATACTTGGCTTTTTGAATATAATGTTGTCTTTAAAATTAATCAGATAGCTCTACAGATGAACAACTACAGAGGAGAAAATCTATGTGCATTCAGGAGAGTAATTCACTATGCTTTTGTAATATGGGAAAGATATTAACTGGAGACTTATTAAATGATCAACCTAGAATTCATTTTTAGAGGAATTAAGGAATTAACGTATGTGAGCCAACTTTTAACAGTTTCTCGTATCCTCACCAATACCAGATATTTCACATTAGAGAGGAATACTTTGAATGTAATCATTTTGTAGAAAGTTTCCTCAGAGTTCCCCTCTAGCCCAACATATATTAATACACATGTTTAAGAAACCCTATATTACCCATCAGTGTGGAAAAGTCCTCAGTGAATGGCAATCCTTTAATCAACTTAAGTACAGTCATATTGGATGTAAATTATATGAATGTTATTTATCTGGGAAAGCCTTTAGTTATTCCTCTAAACTTAGACAACTTGAGAAAATTCATACTGAAGAGAAACCTTATAAATGTAATGAATATAGGAAAGAATACCATTAGAGAATTGACTTTTATAGATCTCAATATTCACATTATGTCTTCTTGATTAATTGAAACCATTTTCAATATTAATGTCCTTCGATGTTCTTTTTAGCAACATTTCACTTTAAGTCTATTTTGCCTTATAATAATGCAATCAACCCTATTTAATTTTGGTTAATATTTGTGTGATATATTTTCCCTCCTTTCACTTTCAACTTTCTTGTTTCTTTGCATTTAAGTAGGGCCTATTGTAAGTAGTAGACACACACACACATATACATGTGAATATCTACACTTCTAAACCATATACATACACATATATATATGTATATATATATATATATACACTTTATTATCCAGTCTGCCATGCTCTGACTTTTGACTAAAGAGTTTGTCAGTTTCATTTAAATAACTACTGATAATATCATTTGTTTTTTTCTGAATATTTCACCATTTATGCTCTCAGTTCTTCCATTATTGTACACTTTTAGCTTTAGATGAATTGTCATAGTGATCCTTTTAGAATCCTCATTTCCTTTATTCCATTTTCTTCTGCTCTTTTTTGCATTATTATGGGGCTTAAAGTATTTAACACCTAAATCTATATCAATATTACTGATTTGGTACCAACAACTTCAATAACACCCAGAAACTATGTTCCTATAAACTTTCATTCCCATTCTTTATGTAGTTCTTGTCACAAATTACATCATACATATATATATATTATTTTTTGTTTTTCAATTTATTTTTTAATAATAATTTTTCTCATTTTATAGAAGATATTTAGATTACATAAACGTTACACAAAAATTATAGGGATTCCCACATGCCCCACCTCCCACACCTCCCACAACCTCCCACATAAACATCTTTCATTAGTGTGGCACATCACCTGCAATGGATATACACATCCTGGGGTTCTGCCACTAAGCATGGACCATAGTTCACATTGTAGACCATACTCTCTCCCACACAGTTCTGCATGTTATATGCTGATATACAATGGCCTATATCTGTCATTGCAATGTCACTCAGGATAATTTCCAAGTCCCAAAAAAGCCCCTGTATTACAACTGCTTTTCCCTCTCCCTGCCCCCAAAGCATCCAGTGGCCACTAGCATCACATTAATGTTGTAATTTCTTCCATTGTCTGAATTGCAATATGTCTATAACAGAATATATGTAAGTCCACTCTAGTCCATAGCTCTTCCCCCAATCCTGAGGAGTCTGGGATGGTGATGTCCACTCCACCTCCAAGTGAGAGGGGGCTTATATCCCATGGATAAGATGGGTGGGAATATCCTGCCTGCAGTTGCAGACTCTTTCCATTCCCTGGGATGGCTGTTGTCCATCATCATCTCCCTGCCAGATGTCCTGGGTTAGTCCATTGAGCTGTAGAGTAGAAGTTGCAGTTCCACCAAGATTTTGGGCCCAGCTGGCACATGGAAAGCCCAAAGACTCCAGTCTCTGGAAGTACACCTACAAACTCTAGCACCACATATAGGTTTGAATAGAAGGGACAGATGGACCATGTGCAGGGAAGACATATTAAAGTCTAACTCTGACACTCTCAGGAGCACAGATTATAAAGTAGGGCCCCCTAAGAAAGCACCAAATTTTGGAGCTATCCACACTGACATAGGACCTGGGTGTCTCCAGATTCCTCAGGAGCCCCTTTATTTGGTGTGATATCCACATTGGAAGCCTATGAGGTCCTACTGTGATGTGTATAAGCATTACACCTGGGATGACCTCCTGACTAACTTGAAGTCTCTTAGCCATATTAACTCATTTGTCTCTGTTTTCCCTCTTTTATTTGAAGTCTTTTACCAGTCATATTGCCAATTGGTACTTAGTAGCAGTCCCTTGTTGCCGGTGAGGCTCGTACCTGGGAGTCATGTCCCATGCTGGGAGGAAGGTAATGCATTCATATGCTGAGTTTCTCTTAGAGAGAGGCCACATTTTAGCAACACAGAGGCTCTCAGGAGGCAACCCTTAGGCACCCCATAACAGTTGGCTAGGTTTCAATTTCAAGAGCAAAGACTCTTAAGGCTAGTCATCAATAACAAGAGCCCATCAGTTGATCATTCTTCTTTGCCAGACACTGCCCCTGAACATGGGGGACTGTTATTTCTCCCTTGGAGAATGTGGCAGAGCTCTCTGAGTTGAGAGTTCAGTATTCTTTCACTTATTGAGTGATTCTCCACCCACCGTGACCATGCCCCATGAGCATTTGAACAATTTTATGTACCTTTTATGTATGTTCAGGTGAACTTCCTCCCATGCACCCCTATCCCTGACAACCCCCACCAACGATCCTCTCCCGCCCCAGTTGTAACCCTTCTATGATCCAAAGCTTCTTTAAGGATGAAGCCAATACAATAGCCAAATACAATTAATAAGAAAATGAAATAATAATGATAAGTTTAAATGTAAGAGATAAAATATATGAAAACTTAAGGAAACTAAAAGTAAAATACAATTAAAGGATTGGGATATTCAAAAAATGGGAAAAAAAATTTTTTAATTATTTTTTTACATTTTGCCTTTTATCACTGCAATATCTGGTGTCCAGTCTGTACCATGGCATCTTTCCCCTCTCACTTCCCAGTGTCTCACTATTTTTCATTTAATTTTCAAAGAAGTTCTAGGTCACAGCAAAGTCACACACAGAATACAAGAGACACTCATATACCCAACCTCCTCCCCCGTTCCTCACCCCATATTAAAACCTTTTTGTATGTGAATGGTAGCATTGTTATAACTGTTATACAGATAGTGAAACATACCTACTAAACATTGTCAATGGTTTACAGTACGGTTTACATTTTAGACTATGCATTTTTATAAATTTTGATGATATTTACCATGTACTGTGTCCAACACTGTAAGGTAATGAAAAACATTTCCACTGACCACTACATAGCCCCTATTTGATCTATTCCTTTCCTCTGTCCCCATCCTGCTGGGGCCAAGGACTACCCCCTGGCTTGACTCATTGGATGACAAGATTCATAGATACATGCAACAAGAGAGTCTTTACACACTTGTTTGTCCTCCCCTATTAGGAATTGCCCTTGCTCATAAGAGACACCCACCTGTCTATTTCTGAGCAAATTGTTCCTCCCAAAGATGGGAGTCCATCTCCTTCCCACCATTGTGTGGGTCTCCACCCACTGAAACAACACATTATGACAGGATGAACACTCACACACTCCCTAGAAGCCTGCTCCAGATGTGCCCTGTCCAAAATGCCCCCCAACCAACACCCTAAACCAGTGATACTGCCTTGCCACATTGCCATAAGAGCATTCTGACATCTGGTACTTTCAACTTCATCCCCACAAGTCCCAAGTGTTCACTTGGTCCCTCTCCCATCTCTCCCCCCAAAAGTCCTGGGTATTCTAATCCACCCTTCCCAATCTACCCACTTGTCAACCTTCCACCACAAAACCCAATAATATCACTACCCACCTGTCCTATCCCTTTCATACGCAACTACACTCTATCATTTTACCATAGATTATGTCAGTATGGGTGCTGGCTCACAACTTTCTCTGCTCTTTCTCTTTCTTGTAAACCTATCTTTCAGACAATAAATCCCAGAGACTGCTCAATTTCTTTAATTCATATCAGTGAGGTCATGTACTGTTCATCCTTCAATGCCTGGCTTGCTTCACTCAAAATAAGGTCTTCAGGATTCATTTATGTTATTCCATGTGTTAGCACTTTATTCCTTCTTACAGCTGAGTAATATTCCTTTGTATGTATGTACCAAATTTTGTTTAGCCATTCATCTGTTGATGGGCAGCTGGGTTGATTCCAACTTTTTCCAATAGTGAACAATGCCACTATGAACATTGGTATGCATATATCTGTTTGTGTTTTTGCTTTCAATTCTTCTAAGTATATACCCAGCAGTGGAATCACTGCATCATATAGAAGTTCTATAGTTAGTTTTTTTAGGAACTGACAAACTGTCCTGTACAGTGTCTGGACCATTCCACAGTCCCACCAGGAGTTGACGAGGGTTCCGATTCCTCCACATCCTCTCCAACACTTAGAGTCCGCTGTTTTTTTTAATAGCCGCCTGTCTAATAGGTGTAACATGGGATCTCATTGTTTTTTTGATTTGCATTTCCCTAGTAGCTAGCGATGTCGACCATTTTCTCATGTGCATTTTAGCCATTTGTATATCTTCCTTGGAGAAGTGTCTTTTCAGGTCACTTGCCCATTTTTTAAATGGGTTGTTTGTCTTTTTATTTTTGAGGTGTAGAATTTCTTTATATATGCAAGATATTAGGCTCCTATCAGATATATGATGGCCAAATATTTTCTCCCTTTGGTTAAGCTGCATTTTCATTTTCTTGATAATGTCCTTTGAGGTGGGAAAGTTCCCTACATTTCTTCCAAGGTCTTTACAGTCTTGGCTGTTATATTTAGATTTTTGATGCATCTTGAGTTGATTTTTGTATAAGGTGTGAGATGACGTTCCTCTCTCATTCTTTTGGATGTGGATATCCAGTTCTCCAAGCACCACTTGTTGAAGAGGCCATTCTCTCCCAAGTGAGTTGCTTGGTGGCCTTGTTGAGTATCAGATAATTGTATATGCAAGGATTTATATCAGTCCTCTCAATTTGGTTACATTGGTTAGTATATCTACCCTTGTGGCAATACCATGTGGTTTTGACCACTGTAGTTGCGTAGTATGTTTTATAGTGAGGTAGTGTGATGCTTCTAATTTCATTTTTCTTTTTCAGTATGTCTTTGGTAATTCAGGACCTCTTACCCTTCCAAATAAATTTTGTAGTTATTTTATCCAGTTCCTTAAAAAATACTGTGTTGATTTTTATTGGGATTGCATTAAATCTGTAGATTAGTTTGGGAACAATAGACATCTTGATGATGTTTAGTCTTCCTATCCATGAACAAAGAATATTCTTCCATTTATTTAAGTCTTCTTTGATTTCCTTTAACAGTGTTGTGTTAAATTTATTCCTAGGTATTTGATTCTTTTAGTTAGTATTGTAAATGGTATTTTATTCTTGATTTCCACCTCAGATTGCTCATTATTGGTGTACAGAAATGCTATTGATTTTTGAGCATTGATCTTATAGCCTGCAACATTACTGAACTCCTTTAAAAGTTCCAGAAGCGTTGTGGTAGATTTCTTAGGACTTTCTACGTATAGGAGCATGTCATCTGCAAATAATGAAATTTTGACTTCTTCTTTTACAATGTAGATGTCTTTTATATATTTTTCGTGGCTCAGTGCTCAAGCAAGTACTTCTAAGACAATGTTAAATAGAAGTGGTGATAGTGAGCATCCTTGTCTTTTCCCGATCTCAGAGGGAAGGCTTTTAGGATTTCAAAATTGAAGATGATGTTAGCTTTGGGTTTTTCATATATACCCTTTATCATGTGCAGAAAGTTTCCTTCTTCTCCTATCTTTTGCAGTGTTTTTATCAGGAAAAAGTGCTGTATATTGTCAAATGCTTTTTCTGCATCTATAGAGATGATCATGTGATTTTTTTCTTTCAATCTGCTTATGTGGGGTATTACATTGATTGATTTTCTTATGTTGAAACATCCTTGCATACCTGGGAGGAAACCCACTTGGTCATGGTGTATAAATCTTTTGATATGTTGTTGAATGTGATTAGCAAGGATTGATTTTGTTGAGGACTTTAGTGTCTAGGTTCATTAGAGACATTGGTCTGTAATTTTCGTTTCTTGTGGTATCTTCGTTTGGCTTTGGTATTAGGGTAATATTGCCATCATAGAATGAGTAAGGCAATGTTCCTTCTACTTCTATTTTTGGAAGAGCTTAAGCAGGATTGGTGTTTGCTCTTTCCAGAATGTTTGGTAGAATTCAGCAGTGAATCCATCTGGTCCTAGGCTCTACTTAGTTGGGAGATTTTTGATGACTGAGTCTATCTCTTTATTTGAAATTGGACTTTTGAATTCATCAATTTCTTCTTTCATCAATGTAGGCTGTGAGTTTCTAGGAATTTATCCATTTCCTCTAAATTATCATTCTTGTTGGCATATAATTTTTCAAAGTATCCTCTTATGATACTATTTATTTCTCTGGGGTCAGTAGTGATATCCCCTTCTTCCTTCCTTATTTTGTGTTTTTGCATCTGCTCTCTATTCTCTTCGTTAGTCTGGCTATGGGTTTGTCAATTTTATTGATCTTCTCGAAGAACCAGCTTTTGGTTTTGTTTATTTTTTCTAGTGCTTTCTTATTTTCTATTTCATTTAGTTCTGCTTTAATCTTTCTTATTTCCTTCTTTCTACTTCCTTTGGGGTTAGTTTGTTTTTGTTTTTCCAATTCCTCAAGTTGTGCAGTTAGGTCTT
>JAQZBX010025591.1:0-29452 GCA_029593785.1 Cabassous unicinctus
AGCAAGAAAGTCCCATCCATCTGCCCCATAGGATCAAAACCTCCTCTCAATTAGATTTGAAGTGGGCATCACCATCCCAGAATCCTCAGGATTGGGGAATGAACTATGGACTAAAGTAGACTTACTGGTATTCTACTATAGACTTATTGTGATTCTAGCAATGGAAGAAATTATATCATTCTTGTGGAGGCAGTGGCCACTAGAGGTTCTGAGGGCAGGGAGAGGGAAATACAGGAGAAATATGGGGGCATTTTGGGGATTTGGGAATTTTCCTGAATGACACTACAATGAGAGAGTGTAAACTACAATGTAAACTATAATCCATGCTTAGTGGTAATGCTATAAAATGTTTTCATCACTTGTAATGAATGTACCACACTAATGAAAGATGTTGTTAATGTGGGAAAATGTGGGAGGTGTAGGAAGTGGGAAATATGGGAATCTCCTATATTTTTATGTAACATTTATGTAAGCTAAATACCTTATAAAAATAAAAAATATATTATAAAAAAAGAGTCCATCAGTTATTTTAGACTCCTTGGCTGCTCAAACAAATACCATGAAATGGTTAAACAATGGGAATTTATTAGCTCATGGTTTGGGGCTCATAAAAAGTCCAAATCAAGGCATCATCATGAATGTGCTTTCATCCTGAAGATCGGTGTCCTGGGGCTGACTGCCAGTGATCCTTAGCTTCCCTTTCACATGGCAAAGCACATGGTGGCATCTTCTGGTCTCTCTCTTCACTTCCAGGTTTAGCTTCTTGCCTTCTGTGGCTTTCTCTCTCTGAGTTACATTCTGCTTATATAGGAATCCAGCAATAGGATTAATACCCATCCTGACTGAGGTGGGACACACCTTAACTGAATCCGCTTCATCAAAAGGTCCTACTTACAATGAGTTCATACACACAGGAATGGATTATATTTAAGACCATGTTTTTCTGGGGTACATACATCTTCAAACCACAACACTCCACACCCTGGACCCCAAAAAGGCATGTTCTTTCTATATGTAAAATACGTTCATTCCATCATACTATCTGAAAGCCTTAAGCCATTTCAGAAACAATGCTAAGTACAAAGTCTCATCAAAATTTATTATAGCTGTTGTCTGTCCTGGGGCACAATTTCCCTCCATTTGTGAACCTTTGAAAGCTAGAGAAGAAGTCATCTACTTTGATATACAATATACACTAGAAGGACAGGCATAGGTTAAACATTCCTGTTCCCATATAAAGAAATTGCAAAGAAAACAGGGATCGCAGGTCCCAAACAATTCTAAAACCCTGCAGGGTCATACTCTCCATTAGATTTCAAGTACTGAGAGTCATCTATGGAATAATGTTTTGTCCTCCAGTCTTAATGAAGCAGCAGCCACACCTCTTCTAAGCACTTGAACAGCTCTCCCTGAACACTGGGGTGAAGGCTTCACCCTATAGAAGCATCAGGATGGTGGCAGGTTCTCCATGAAGGATGGGGCACAGGCTCCATTCTTCCAGAGCACTGGGGTGACAGCACTATTCCTGAACAATAGGGTAAAAGGGCCACCGTCTCCAAGTGCTGGGTCATACTCATCCTCTCCACATACATGGGCAGACCCACTCTCTAGGCCCTAGAAGATGTCTTTAGTCCAGACTTTCCATGGTTCTGCTCTTGAAGTGATTTTTCCTTCAGTTTGTCCCTTCTCTGTCCTTTTTAGTCCAGGCTGGCAGCAGTTCTGTTCATAGAGATCTTGTAAAACCTTTTCAGTCTTGCATGTAGTACACTGGGATCCAAATCATCAGACAAAAAACATTCTACAAATCCTCCCTGGATAACTGCATTCCACATCCTGACATCCCTAAAATGGCTGACTGGTTCCATTTTCAGTTAAACTCCCACATGGAGCACTATTCTCTTGTGATTCACTTTCCAGAAGCTCAGAATTTTCCAAATGATCAATTTTTTATTTCTTTGTGTCCAGCAGTTCAGTTATCAGCTTATCCCTTTCCTCTTGCCTTTTACTATAAGCTGCCAAGACAAACCAGGATTCATTTTCCACACCTACCTTCAAAATATCCTCAGCTAAATATCCAAGTTCATCCATCCATCTGATAGCAGAATTCAATTTTGCCAAGTTCTCTGAGACTTTAAAACAAGGATCACCTTTCCTGCATTTTCCAATAACATAGGCATCATTTTCTTTTTTTTTTTAGGAGGCACAGGGAACTGAACCCAGGACTTCCCATATGGGAGGTGGGTGTTCCACCACTTTAGCCACATCTGCTCCCATCATTTCCTTTTAAAGCCTCATCTGAAGTACCTTTAGCATCCATATTTCTACCAACAGTCTCTTCAAAGCTATCTATGCTTTTTCTATCAAGAATCTCACAAGTCTTCCAACCTCTACCCACTACCCAGTTCCAAAGACCTTTCCACATTTTTGATATTTGCAATAGCAGCACCCCACTCCTGGTACCAAAATCTGTTTTTGTTTTCTAGGGTACTCAACCAAATACCATAAAATTAGTTGGGCTAAACAATGAGAATTTACTTTCTGGCAGTTTGAGGCTGGAAAAATCCAAATCAAAATGTCATCAAGGCGATGCTTTTTTCCTGGTTACCAGTGTTCCTTGGCTCCTCTGTCACATGGTAAGGCACATGGTGGTGTCTCTGGTCTCTCCCTTCACTTCCAGGGACAGGTTCTTGTCTCCTGTGGCTTTCTTTAGCTCTGAGTTTCATCCTGATTACATAAGAATCCAGTAATAGGATTAAGACCCCTTTTGATTGAAGTGGGTCACATCTTAACTGAAGTAACATCATCATAATATCCTACTTACAACACTCACAGGATGGATTAGACTTAAGAAAATATTTTTTCTAGGGTACATGTAGCCTCAAACCATCACATTGGTATATAATTGGTTTTAAAGCCATGGACATGCAGGATATGTGCAGTAGGAGAAGATTATTATAAATATTACAACCACTGCAAGTGTTGATGAGAGACTCAGATGCATGGAAAGTGTTTTGAAAATTTTAAACTGCTATTAAAATATTAAGTGTTGTACTATACAAATATGTATTCTCTCTGGCTCTCCCATACATACTTCCCAAGTCCCTCTTCTTTCTCCTACATGAAGACTCTCTGCTTTTGACTGCTTAGTGGTCCAAACTATTTTCCCTGGCTCCCCCAAAGTACTAGCTTATCATGATGAATAGCCATATGCTTATTTACTTTTCACAAACATCCATAACATTAATTCTCCTTGACACTGGGTTTTATGAACCTATGAAATCTTGTGAGAATGAACATAAAAGTAAAAGTTTTTCAAAGTTATTACACAATAACTACTACTGTATAATATTGTGCTTATCAGAACACCACAAATAATTTCCTTAGATAAGGAAAGAATATGGCTATATTACCCTTATACCCTATATGTAAATATTAACTATTTTATATGTATATATATATGCTGTTCTTGAATAACATATTTTCCAGAAAATAAGTATTATTTTAAAACTTAAAGCTCATTATTGCTTAAGTTTTCTTATCAAATGGAATTCAGAATTCTAAGTCCAATTTACTACCTCTACTTTAAAGAACATTTTAAATTTACAAAAAGCCTGGTGTCTAGTGTATATTATTTCTATTTTTAAACCATGAAATAAATATCCTTAAATTAAAACAAAATCCTGCTCATTACATGAAATGTGTGGTCTTTTCTAAAAAGCATGTTACAATTATTTTTATTTTAGTTAAATAATTTTGATCTATAGCTTAATGACATCCATATTAGAAAAGATTAAGCATATTAAACAAAGAATTATATATCAGAATATTTTTACTCTGGGCAAACATTGTAAAATGCTAAATTAAACTTCTTTACTAAAAGAATGACAAGTTACTTAGGCACTATTAAAACTAATAATTTGCCTTTCCCAAAATGGAGAGGTACACAAAGCTACTAACCAAGAAAAATATCTTCTTCAATAAAAATACTCTAGAAACTGAAATTTATATAATAAAAAGTTATGACTGAAAATAATTATGTCTTTAAACAGGCAGTAACTCCTTTTGTAGAAACATTTTATGGTGTTATTGGACAGTGTTATTGGTTTAAATCTTACATATAATCAATATGTAATGCTTTGGAATTAAAGCTATGGGATTATAAAACAAATGCATTTGATTTTTTTAATGATGCTAATTTAAACCAAAAAAAATCCTTATTTCAGAAAAGTTTGAGTAGCTGTGAAGAATGCCAATTCTGAGTTCTCAGATATGTAAACCATACTTTCTTAAAGAAGAATAGGTTATGGGTCTGTTTGGTTCAGCATTTATTCAATATCCAACAGCTATTATTATCTAAGTACTCATCTGGGTATGACAGGTTCATAGTGAATGAGGCAGAGAAGGTTTCTGCATTCAAGTATCTTATACTCTATGGGATGGGCATTGATAAATTAGAAGCAAGAGTGAGTGATGACTTGTAAATCAAAGTCAGCAGGCTGGTTAAGATTGCCAAGCACAGGAAGGCTGAAATAGAAAAGGACCAAGTGTCAAAGAAGCTCAGGTTTGAAAGAATCAAAATCATGAAATGTCGGTAAGTTTTCTGAAATATTCTGAATGATAGTGCCTCTGAATCCACCTTGAACAGAAAAATTCCCATACATTCACTGTAAGATAAAGTATGAGAGGACCAAGAGACTATTATAAATTCCTCCTCAACCCCCTGAGCTGGGTAGATTGTATTTAAGTTTACACTGAAGATATTAAGTAGAACAGAATGAGAAATGTCAGGAAAAAATAAAAAAGAATTCATGTTATCTTTTTTTTTTTACCTAAGTCATCATGGTTCACAAAAATCTGTTGATAAAGAGAAAAGATTTTTAAACAAATCAATGTTATTGATACACATTAATAAAGCATACAATTCATTCAAAGTATATAATCAATGGTATTTGGTATAATCCCAAAGTAGTGTTCATCATTTCAATCATTATTAGAGCATTTTCCATATTTCAATAATAAACAACAGACAAACAAAAAAATCCCTCACCTATCAATCTCTCTGTTTACCCTGCTGAATATAACTGCTGTTTCTGGCTATTCTTGCACAATTATTTATTTGTTTATTAAGCAGTTTTATTGAGATATATTCACATATCATATGATCTATCTGAAGGTATAATCAATAGCTTTTATTATAATCACAATGTCGTACATTCATCATCTCAAAACATTTTGAACAATTTCATTACTCCAAAAAGAAAGACTCCACACCCCTTAGCATTACTGCATAACCTACATAACCATTAATCTCCTTTCATCTTTATAAGTTGATTTATATTTACCTTTTATATGAATGGAATCATACAATATGTAGTTCTCTGTGTCTGGTTTCCTTCATTTAGTATAATGTTTGTTTTTTGTCTGATATTAACATTTTGTAGTATTAACTTATATTTGTTCAGCTTCAAAGAAAAACAGTCTTATATGGGCAATTCTACCCATATTCATATTTCACATAATATATTTAGTTCATATTAGGGCAATCATATAGTATTGGTCCTTTTGTGTCTGGCTTGCTTCACTCAACCTAACATCCTCCAGGTTCATCCATGTTGTCACATGTTTCATTACTTCATTTCTTCTTACCGCTGCATAATATTCCATCGGGTATATACTACACAATTTGTTTATCCACTCATCAGTTAGGTTGTTTCCAACTTTTGGCTCTTATGAATAACGCTGCTATGAACATAGGTGTGCAGATGTCTATTCGTATCACTACTCTCAATTCTTCTGGATATATAACTAGCAATGGTATTGCCAAGTCCATGTCAAGTCTATATTCAACTTACTTAGGAACTGCCAAACAGTCCTCCACAGTGCCTGTACCATTCTATATTCCCACCTACAGTGAATAAGCATTCCTATATCTCCAAATCCTCTCCAACATTTATAGTTTTCCAACTTTTTAATAGCAGCCAGTCTAATAGATGTGAAATGATATCCCACTGTAGTTTTGATTTGTATTCCCTAATTGCTCATAATGTTGAACATTTTTTCATGTGTTTCTTTGCCATTTGTATTTCTTGAGAAGGAGAAATTTTTAATAATTGAATGTAACTTTTATTATTGCTAAAATAATGTACTTAATAATAGCTTGAAATTACTAAATTGATAATTTTGTATGTTCTTTAGTGATTTAAGTTCTGTAAAAATTTCCAAACTATTTTATAAAGTTGAAATAGTGCTACACTAAAATAGCACCTAGAAATGGGGATAAGGGATGCCAAGCTGTATGAAATGCTCAAACACACTTGAGATTGATTTGGCATTCAAGAAGAAAGCTCAGCTAAGTAGAATGCTAAATGTAAGAGATAACATGGATCCATCAAGATGTAAAGACAATTGCAATTGGAAGGGCTAGCATTGTGTGAAGCAGCTGCCTGGTCATATCAGCAAGATGTACAATTGACCAGACTCAGAAAATAGTGATTCCTGCTTACAAAGACCTTAAAAGACTGATTTAACACCAGAAGCTAATTTACAATGGGAATTACAATGGTCAAGTAAACTAGAAAATTTGCATCAGTAAGTAATCACCTTCTTTCCTCAAATCAGGGAATTCCATGTAGAATTCTATATTAAAATTAAAGTCGCTGCAATGCTCAGGGAGTCTGACAAGAGGAAACAGTTGAATAATCCTAATATAATTTAAAGTTATAGTTATAATTTGTAGTTTGAAAAAGCTCAATCATATAGATGTATTTGCCAAGTACACTGGCTCTGGTAGAGTAGACAGAGAGACTTGTTTCAAAACTTTTTGATAAAAGCACTAGTATATCCCTGTAACATAGGCCGAAGAGGAGGGGAAACCAGCTCTAGTTCCTAACCCCAGGAAAAGGAGGAGGCCAGCTGTTGTATGTAAAGTGGTTCATCATGAATAGCCCTCTGAGACGTAGGCCGGCTAGATGAAGGGCTGTTTGCTTTCCAAGTTTGCCTTCTTTTTCTTCCATGTTATCTTTTGTCTTCATGTGATAATAGTGAAAGTTGAATTTTTATCCAGTCACTGACTCTAAATGAATTCCATGCTGCCTTAAGTCCGATTGCTTGTACACTCACCACTACCTTCCTTCTTCAGTTGGCAATTAGAGAAAAGGCTTCAGGGCTTATCAATATCAGACAATGACTGTGGAGCAGTGCCCATTTAAATGACAGCTCCCAATTCAGCAGAAATCATAACATGAAATTGTTTATAATAATAGTAGTAAAAATACTTTTAGGGAAGCGCATGTGGCTCAATCAATAGGGCTCCCGTTTACCATATGGGAGGCCCCGGGTTCGATTCCCGGGATCTCCTGGTGAAGGCAAGCCAGCCTGCGTGGCGCGGTGAGCTGACGCAGCAGGATGACCCAACAAAAGGAGACAAGCAGACACAGAAAATCACACAGCAAATGGACACAGTGAGCACAAGCAGCAGAGGGGGATAAATAAATAAATAAATAAATAAAATCTTAAAAAAAAAAAAATACCTTTAGAGCAGGGGTTCTTAACCTTTTTTGTTCAACGGACCCCTTTGCCAGTCAGGTGAAAACCACGGACCCCTTCTCAGAATGTAGCAGATAGTTTTATGACACTCAACTAACATCACATCTAACAGCTGCCATGATTTTGCAGTTTGGATAAGCGTAAGCGATTTTTCGAGATATGCAACAACTGTAATGTGATATGAAATGAATATAACTGTAGTTTATTGCATACATTCATAAGTGAAGGAAATGCTAGATTTCAGTTAGAGGTCAGAGAAAATAAAGATAATAAGTTGATTTTTTTTTTTTTAATTCAAGCTCACTGGACCCCCTGAAATCTTTACACGGACCCTCCGTGGGCCCCTGGTTAAGGACCCCTGCTTTAGAGGTTTCTTGTACAGGAATGAAGGTCTACGTTGTTCACCTAGCAGGAACCTAATCCCTAGACCCACCTCCAATCAAAAAACAGTAAAAGTAGAGAAGAAACATTCAGGGAGGCCACAATGCCCTTGGCTCCAGCTCACTCTTTCTGTTAAACTAAGCAAATTCCATTGTTCTTTAAGGACAAGGGATATATGATAATTACTTTTGTTCAGGCAAACATCAAGATTAATCAATACACACTATCCAGGAGTTTTTTTATATAGAAGTCCCTCTGAAGCCCAAAGGATTGAGAGCTCTCATCATAGTACCCATTCCTGCAGACAGTGCTGAGAAACACATAGTCATTATCTTACCACGTGATTCCTATATGCCAGATTACACACTGAGCATCTCCTTTCTTCCAACAGAGTTCTTCCTTTGGAAAATATACACTATATTTGCTTGTTTAAGAGCAGTTTCCATGCTATTTTATTTATTGCTCTATCAACAGTACCTAGCACAAAGTCTGGACCATAGTAAGTCCTCAATAAACACTAATAAGTAAAGGAATGAAGGATGCTTACAATTTCTGAGTTGCAATCACAGTTCAGCCCTACCTTTTTGAGACATCAGCCCAGTACCCTCAATTGGTATCTCTGTGTGTTTCCAAAACTCCTCAAGATTCGTCTACACCCATTCTCCTAGGTTACTTCTGTAAGTGGTATTCATTTTATGATTTAAACATGCAAAGGATTAGCATATTTAAAGATTCTTGGAGATGTATTCATCAGTATATTCATATACCAATTTGCAATATTATTTTGTCCAAAACTATTATTTTGTATTTTATATATACTATGCTGGTTTGAGTCTTTTGTGGACCCCAGAAAATTATGTTCTTAAGCTAACCCATTCCTGTGCATATAAACCTATTCTATATGGGACCTTTTGGTTAGATTCTGTTAAGGAAACTTTTAATTAGATTGCTTTTGATTAGATCATTTCAGTTAAGGGTCTCTGATTAGATTGTGGGAGCCAGGGTGGGTCCTAATCCTTTTCCTGGAGTCCTATGTAATGGAGGAGATGGGAAAGGAGGAGCTGCCATTTTACTCTACCATGGGAGAGAGGACTCCAGGATCACCTGCAGCCACAGAAAGACAAGAAACCCCAAGAGTCTGAGAGAGATGCCAGAGACTGGAATCAGCGGAGCAGTCCAAAGCTGAAATAATGAGTCCCAGAGGAGAGGGGAGAGACAAGGCATGTGCCTGATTGTCCACAGCTGAGTTCAGGGAGAAAGTGAGCCTGGAGCAGGAGGCAGAAACCTCAGCAGATACTGGCCAGCATTTTGCCTTGTCACATGGCAAGAGTACAGGACCACCAGCAGCTGACCTTTGTTGAGACAGCATCTCTGAAGACTCCTTGATTTGGACATTTTCACAGCCTTGGAACTGTAAGCTTTTATGCTAATAAATTTCCATTATAAAAGCCAACCCATTTCTAGTATTTTGCATTGACAGCCTGTAGCAAACTAAAACATATACTGATACATTTTATTAATATTTTGTTCAAAATTATTGTTATTATTATTTTTAACGTTTTGGTGTCAAGCCTTTTTGCAGTAATGACATTTAAAAATTAGTATGCATAAGAATTTGAAGGTTTTTCATGATGTACCATTTTCTACAGAAACAGACAAGGTATTGAGCCATCATTGCTTTACCATCTATCACACATTCCCATGGACTAATTATTAGTAGGACCATGTGAGAGAGGATTAAATCATGTATCTATGGCTTTCTAATGGCTAGCTCCTTTTGAGGCTTAAGTTTGTGATAACTCAGAGTCCTGATAGTTGTAATGTAGAAGAACATATATGAATATTGACCCTAAATGAAATCTTAAAATTTGTGTTTGATGTACTGAGCTTCCCACTCCTCCCAATTTGAACCCCTGCCACCTTACACATAGCTTGCTTTCCCTAAACCTGCCTAATCCTATTCTTGACATTCCTTGCTAATGCTAATTAATATCTAAGATGTTAGCCAAAAGAGGGTTAATTAGGACGCCTCTATGCCATCTGGAGTCAAAAGAATAAAACTAATAAGGACATTTTGAATGGGCAGTCATTCCTTTCCACTTCTGTCTCCAACCCCCATATTAAAGTGTCAAATAAACAAAAATATGGCATGAGATAAAGGAAAAAGATTGATGCTCCTCTGTCTTGTCTAATAGTCAAACTGGTAGTCTCCATATTTAAAATAAAATCCCACAACTAACATAATTTTTAAAAATTAAAAATACCACAGAGGAGTAAGACCCATTTTCACATTTGAGGAGTAAGGGCTGTTTTGTATTTTTACGTTCTCCAGAAAATTAAATAAAGTAATTTCAAAGACTCAAGGAGAGTTCTCACTAGAAATGGAGTATATAAAATTTCCCAATGGAGAATTATCATTATAGAGAGCTATATTTTATTATATTACAAGTTTCTGAAAAGGTTAAAGAAGGTTGACACAGATTTAAGGGTATTAAATTGTTAAAGGATTTTGAATATAATATATAGGACTTGATTCCAACTAAATAATATCCCAATGGTCTCCAGGGTTAAAAGAGGCTATGAACCCAGACACTGTTCTGGTCTAGCAAGCCTCAGCACTCCTCTCAGAGAAACTGGTTAACTCCAAGCACAAGAGCCTTCTACTTTGGGTCCTGCCTCTGTGCATGCCTGACACAGTAACTCATGGCCACCTGGGACATTGTGCAAAACCCCAAACCCAACAAACAAGGGCCTCAGCCAATGCTGGTCAATTGACAAAACGCAGGTATTTTTTTTATGGGCCAATGAATCAATGCTGCCCCCTACAGAGGCACAAAAGACACAAAAAAGTAATAAAGTTGTCCAAGCAGAAGCATTGTATGTCTATTTGCAACTAAGACATGGCCACCTTTCAGGTAAGGTAACCACAAAGATACACAGTAACTGGGGCCTAGGACACCTGCATGTCAGACAAGCATAAGAACTTTGGCAGATTGAGAGAAGATACCCCTTGTTTCCTTATTCCACTGTACCTTTACAGATGAATCTAATCAATGCCTTTTCTCTAAAAGAAGGTTAGGCTCTAACTTTCATTTTTGGCAACCAAAGATGAGACCCAGGAGGTAGGATATAAAACCCAGTAGTAGAGCTAGTACTTCTTTATTCAGCAGCCAACTTGTACAGGGCCTTCCCCAAATCCTGCTTTGAACAAAGGGCTGAGGAAAAACTGCTTTCTTTAGAGTTTGTGTCTTAGAAATATGATCTAAAATACAGAGTGAAATAAGCCAGATACAAAGAGGCAAATAACATATGATTCCATTTAGATGAAAAAGCTAAATGGGCAAGTTCTTAGAGACAGACAATAGATTAGAGGTTATCAGGGGTTCAGGCAAGGAGGTAATAGGGAGTTTTTGCTTAATAAGTACAGAATTTCTGTTTTGGGTCATGAAAATGTCTTCATAATGGTTGAAGATGATGGTAGCACAATATTGTGAATATGATTAATACCATTGACATGTGCACCTAAAAAAGGTTAAAATGGGAAATGCTGTGTTATATATATGATACCACAATAAAAATTATGTATAAATAAGGGAATTGAGGGACTTGTACTATTTTATTTGGAAATGCATACTTTTGAGGCCTATTGAGTTTATCATGTAAGAAGCAATCAGTATCTTTCATCAGATGAGGAAAGAGAAGTTCTAATTTAGGCAACAACCCCCCACCCCCAAATCATAACTGATAAGAGTCTGGATGAGGATCCAAATGCTGGTAGTCAGACTCCAAATACTCTTCTCTGGCCACTCTGCAATGTTGATCAATCAACCACTTTGTTTTTTTCATGGCGAATTGCTATCCACATTATCCCTGGAAGACTAATTTTTTTTATAGTGACATCTTGCTAGATGATATTTTGAGTCCAAGAGGTCCCTGATAGCTGCAACATAGATCTGAAATCTCCACACCCTTGGCACCATATAAAACGTTAGGAAGGAAGCCAAATTCTGTACATATTCTGGCAGTGGTATCCTCTGCTCTGAACTAAAATCCCTGCAGTACATAGCTGTCCCAGGACAAACCAGTGTGTGTGCGCTGGGGGTAGTTGTCCACATGTGTGCATATATTCATGTGTATATCTAGGCAGCTGGCATTTCTCTGGCCAAAGACTGCTATACACTTTCCTCAGCAGCCAGTTACAGTTCTAAACACCCTGTAGATTAATGGATCTGCACTTTTTGGAAATCAGAACTTTGTTCAAAACATTAGCCTTGAGAGACAGAAGAGTTTGTCAGTTCCTAGTTCCCTAGCCCTGATTTTACAATAGCTATATAGGCCAAGAATAAGAAGGAGGAAGCAACTACATTTTAGAAACAATTTTCTAATCAGAGAACCAGAGTCTTACACAATTTGCCTCAATCAACTTGTCTGCATTTGGTCCCAAAGCTCTTCTTCCTAAGACTTCTAATCTGGTTAAACTTGCCTCTGTACCTGTTCTCATAGCATGCTACCCTTATGAATGATCACTCCCCTTCCAAGTTCTATTCATTCACATTAATTTATTCATGCATTCGTTCATTGGTTTACTTATTCATTTATTAAACATGGTGGCACTGCTCACACTATTCCTCTTATCTGAGATGCCCTAGCCTCCCTATCACCTGTATAGCTCTTATCCATCCAACTCACCTCTTCTCCCTACCCGGAACTAAGTGATCCTCCCCTGGGTTCCTCACACTCCCTTCATCCCTCTACCATAGCACATCATATTGAAGTTACCTGTTTTCTCTTTGAGTAAGTGCTCTGAGTAAGGGGAAATGCTCTATACATTGCTGTGCCTTGGATACGCAGGAATTCAATAATAAATATGTGTTCTAGTGAAAAAATTAGGTTAGATCTCTATCTGTGACAGTCATATAATCTGGTTATGAGCTGTCCAGATGTTCAGGGGTTGATAAGGTCTGAAATAGCAATAAAACACAGTAGAATTCTAGAGCTTTCATAATTTGTGACAATATTTATATATATACACTATTCAATATAAAACTTTACTATAAAAAATGTATTAGCATATGTGTTAGTCAGCCAAAGGGGTGCTAATGTGAAATACCAAAAATGGGTTGGTCTTTATAAAGGGTATTTATTTGGGGTAGGAGTCCACAGTTACCAGGCCATAAAGCGTAAATTTCTTCTCTCACCAAAGTCCATTGCCACGTGTTGGAGCAAGACAGCTGCCGACGTTTGCTAGGGTTCAGGTTTGTTGGGTTCCTCTCTTCCCGGGGCTGCGTTTCTCTCTGGGCTTAGCTATTCTGGTTCCTCCACAAGGTCAGCTGTAGACTATCAGGTGAACGGCTCACTTCTCTTCTCCTGGGGCCTTCTCTCCAACATCAAAACTCCAACATCAAAACTGCTTCTCAAAAACTGCTGCAACTCTGTTCTTTCTGATGCCTTTTATATTTTCTTCCCCCACCCACCAAGGGGTGGGGCTCAACACCCTACTGATGTGGCCCAGTCAACGCCCTAATCATAACTTAATCATGCCCAGATTAACTGATCAGTTTACAGGCATGATCCAATTATATTTTTGGAATTCATGATTACATCTAATTGCCCAACGGCTACAGCATAGTACTCAAACATCCCTGCAAAAGTGGAATATTACAATAAACCCATATACCCAATCCAAAGACTAAACTACATTGAGTCATATTTGTACCATCTATCCCTATTTTTCCTTTTTTTTCATTATTTGTCTGTATTAGTTTAAAGCAAATCCCTCACATAATGCCACTTTACCCTTAAATGTTTCACAAAAGACATTTTATGACATAATTAAAATAAACAACACAATTATCAAAATCCATTAACATCATTTATTAACCAATCCATATTCAAATGTCCTCCAATTATACTCTAAAATAGCTTTTTACAATTAGTTTATTATTAAAATTGGGGTCCTAAGAAAACCTGCATATTTAACTTAGTTATTTTTAAAGTCTCTTTTAGTCAAGAACTATGCCTTCCCTACGCCATCCCCCATTCCATTATCTTGGAGTAATTGGGTTGGTTGTCCTGAGAATACCCCACATTCTGGGGGTTTGATTGCCTCTTCTTATATATTTCAACTCAATCCCTAGATCTCATACAAACTACATTTAGTTCTAAAGGTACGATTAGAATTAGATCCAACTTCTTTAGAAAGAATACTTCATAGGTGATGCTGTGAAACATATATAGTATCTTCTCAGGAGGCACATAATGCCTAGTTGTCCCATTAGTGATGCAAAGCCTCGGCAATGATAGACTGATCCTTCCGTTAAAAATTCCTCATCACTCTTTCTCTTTATAGCTTTAACATCCATTGATGATCTTAACTCCTTCAATTATTGCAATAGGACAGCAAAGTGTGATTTTCTAATTCTATCATTCCTTCAGTATTTTTCAGCTGGGGTTTTTCTATTAAAGAAATCTTTTCTTATCAACTGGGACTGTTTCTACTGTGAAATACCATGTGCATAGAACAAATGTTTCTTTCTCTTTAATTGCCAATGGTGACAAATGAAAGACTTTTATTTGTTTCAGCTAATTGAATCTCTATAAATTAAGAATTTAGGAGGAAATCTTATAAAAATAAATTCTAGTTTAAAGAATTTTATTTCAAGTTGAACTAATTTTTATATAGGCTTAAAATCTCTTGTTATTTAATGAATACATATCCATATATAAATTATTGATATATTTATGCAGCTAGGAAAATTTTTTAAAAGGCATAGTTATCACATACATTGGTTTAAAAAATCCTATCTGATGATGTTTATTGAATTATTACATAAACAACAGGGAAATTAACATGTATTTTGCAATTTCATTTCTTTAAACTTTTAAGAGATCAAATGAAGCTCTTTAGAAGCTACTTCTCTCTTTCTTTCAACAATATACCAAGAAACTTTTTAACAGTCTTCTATATCCATTAATTCCTCTCAATAACATATTAGCATTCCAAAATACTGTATTCCAAGGAAAACATATTGTGAATATTCCAAAATTGAAATCCAGCTACATTTTATAACTTTGTAAAATACCACACTTAGTCTAATATATCACTCAACTGCTTCTTAAGATCAGATGTTAAGTTTCACTTTTTACTAAGAAAAAGAACATTAAAAAAGAATAAGAGATAACACCTACTGAATTCCACTGTATGTCAGGCAATATTATTCATTTAATCCTTATACCAATCTTATGAACTATGTACTATTTATTATCCCCATTTTTTAAATGGGTAAAATGATACACATTTCCTTTCCTTTGATAGAAGATAATTCAGAAATTAATGTCTGTACTTCTAAATTGCTGAACTCCAGGTTTCACAAGCCGTCAGGAAAATAATCCTTTTAATATTTTTGGTATCATCTTGCAAATGTTCTGAACAAGTTCAAGAAGATCTTTCCTTTCATATATAATGTGAAATAACAAATGTTACATGCTAATTTGGAGGCCATAAAAATATATCAAAATTAATATCAATACATTCATAATTAATAATGTATTACTCCATAGTATTTCTTATAAATATATCAAATAGCTAAAATGTCTCCACTCTCCATTTCACTGACTTATTAGCTTAAAAAATGAAAGAATAAAGAAGGAAAGAAAGAAAAAAGGAAAAGAAAGAAGAAGTAAAGGAAATAAACACACACAGGTTAAAAGCAAGGCATCTATTATTTGAGAAATCACTGTACTACTTTAATGCCTTTTCTTCCATATTTGAATAAAATGACTATCAGGCTTAGCATTAATAATTATTTTAAATACTCGGTATTTAAAAGACACATTTGAGATTCACAAAGATTAAATCTTTCAATAGTACTACAAAAACATTAAAAATAACAATTGAACAAAACAGCAATTTTAACATTCAAGTATCCTAATTATTTAAGTGTAAAAATAAATATTTTCCTAAGAGATCCAAAGATTCCTTAACTAATTAACAAAAAAAAGAAAGAGAAGCTGAGCTTTGATCCATAAAGGTATGTGTTTGGGACAAAAGGAAAAAAGTAAGGGGCAAGTTTTAAGAACACTGCTTTAAAAATCTTTTCAGCATTTGATATATAAAACTCTTTAGAATTGACAATTACAACAGACTCCTGAAGAATTTTTAATATTTTCAGTCAGATTTTTTTTTTTTAATGTAGGCCTCACTTCATCTACCTATAAGCCTACACTTTAGTCTTGCTTTGAACACACAGTGCAAAAGAATATATATAAACTTGGTATATAATAAAGAAAACAGAATTGAGAATGAGGAAAAGGTATTTTTTAATAGTATAATCCAGTGATAAGAATGAAAATAAGGAGTCCTCAATGTAACTCATCTAAAATGTAATTAGAAAGAAAAAGAATACTTAAACCACATGGAGGGTAATAATTTTCTATCACTGCTGTATCAAATGATCACAAATTTAGTGCCTTATAACAACATAAATTTATTATTTCACAGTTCTGTAGGCTAAAAGTTGGGCATGGGTCTCACTGGGCTAAAATTAAGATGCTGGCAGGGTTGCATTCTATTCTGGAGGCTTTAGGGTTAGATCCGTTTCTTTGCCTTTTCCAGCTTCTAGAGACTGCCTGCATTCCTTGGCTTATGCCTCCTTTGCATCTTCAAAGTCAGAAATGACAAGGTGAGTCCTTTTCCTCTCTTCTATCTCCCTCTTCCACTTTTAAGGACCCTTGTGATTACACTGAAGTTCAGTTTCAGCTGATTAACATTTGTAATTCTATCTGCAACCTAATTTCTTCTTTCTCATGTAAAGTGACATATTCTGAGAATTCAGGGATTAAAACATGGACATCTTTGGGGCCATTATTATTTCTACCATACCTATACCTGGGTTCTCTTTAAAATTCCCTGCTTTGGAATTTACATATACACTAATAATATATTTAAAACACCAAAGTTTAGAGAGCATTATCATTCACTGAGACCTTGTGTTCAGCAAGAGACCTGATTCAAATCCCAGCTTTGCCACTTAATATCTGTTTGATTTAGTTTAGTTTAGTTTAGTTTAGTTTAGTTTAGTTTAGTTTTTTGATGATGATCTGGACATTGCTTTCTTCACCTAAGAAATGGGGACAATATTATCACATAGGATTGTTGTGTGAATAAAGGTAAATTAAGTAAAAGAGTGGGCACAGAGTCTGGCTTAACATAAGTCTTCATATATCTTATTTAATATATTAGATTTTTTAAAACCTATTTGCTCGACTCATGTAACTTCTGTCCAGTCTCAACTGTTTTCCTTTATTTATTTTCTACTGCTTAATTCTTTATTACTTTAACTTGAATAATTTCTAAAATGCATATGTCATTATAACCTGCATGCCAAGACATTTTATTAAGTTTCTGTGCTAAAACTTTCTCATTTCTTTCATGACTTAAAAGGAAATTTCTTAGGAGTATCATAATTTTAAATAGTACTTTAATTTTCCTAAAAAGAACACTTTATGGGCAATGTTATTATTAATCAAATGATAGAAATATTGTATAGACAAAAGTGACAACCCAGTTTTTCATTATAAATTTTCTCTCCTCTTCTAATATTTGTCAGTGACCAGAGGAAAGAGAAAAGGCAGCTGCAGTCAGTACTGATATTACTATAAATATTTGGATGTGTAATTTCTTATTGATCTAGGACACACTTCTGGGAAAAGAATTTCAAGCATCATAAAATCTTTCTTTAAATTCTATATTCCCAGATAGAGTTACCATCTGTGCAGTTATAGATTCATTTTACAAGATTTTCTGACTCCTCCATTTCTTTTATTACTATTCAGTTTTAGATAGTAATCCTTTCTCATACAATCACTCAAAACATATGTGTTCCCATATTTTCAAATAATATGGTAATATATACCAGAACACAAAATATTCTAACTTTTCACTTCTTGGAATGGGCTCTCTAAATGAAATGTTTGATATTGACTATAGCCATGTACACTGTATTGGGTATAAATGAGGCTCAAGTACCTGTAAAATTCTTAGATATATAGAATAAATGAATAAATAATGTAAAAGTCTTAGATATACAGAATAAATAAATAAATAAATAAAATACATTATAGTAATTTTAGCATCACATGTTACCTGGTAACAATAAATATATAATAGTTTAAATATATTTCCATTTTCAGCTTAGAAGTAGGGACACCTGTGTTTTAATCCCAGCCCTGCCACTAATTGACATGAAATGTTTAAACAAGTCACTTTTAAGTCCATGGGGTCATTCATGGTTTCCTCAATCTGGAAAATAAGGAAATAAAGACTAGGTCTCCAAACTCCTTTCAACTGTTAAAATTTTATCAGCATTTAGTGACTATAGTCAGTAATCCAAATTCTCTCAAGAAAAAAAATTTAACAAAACTACTTCATAGGTACTTTGAAAAGCCAGTAAAATAGATGAATTTACTCTTTCAACAGTGTTTAAAAATTTGCATTAGGGTAAGCTGAGTACAGCATCTGGCAATGAGTTTCAAATCTGTTAATTTTAAAAAATCAATAGCTTACAAATATATATAGATCTTAAAATATTTATGTAATGGTCTATTTGTTCAGGGGATTGTTGTAGTTTCCTAGCTGTTAAAACAAATACTATCCAGTGGGTTGGCTTAAACAATGGGAATTTACTGACTAACAGTTTTGAACCTAGGTGAAGTATAAAATCAAGGCATCAGTAAGGCAATGCTTACTCCCTGAACATGTGGTAAACCCTTGGTCCTTGGCTCTTCTGTCACATGACAATGTACATGGTTGTGTCTTCTCCTTTCTCCCTCAGATTCTGTTGACTTCTGGGTTCTTCCTATAGCTTTCTCTCTCCATCTGACTTGCACTCTGCCTATAAAAGACTCTAGTAATCTTGATTAAAACCCAACCTAATTCAGTGGGGCGACACCTTACCTGAAGTAACATCTTGAAGAGATCTTACTTACAATGGGTCCACACCCACCAGAATGCAGACCAAGACCAAAAGCATGTCCATACTGGGGAATACAATTCAATCCACCACAGGGATTTTATTGGTGGTGGTTGATAATTTTAGGACATTATTTTGTTTTTGTGACTTAACAACAGCATTCTCATTTTCAGTGAAACTGTACTTGTACCCTGGTCTGGACTATTTGTCTTTACAAGTCAGGTCTAAAACCCCCAGAATATCAGCTGGCTGCCTCTACCTATACTAAGCTTTTAAACTGTGTTACCTGTTTTTAGAAACTACCTATGACAGTGCTTTCTCAGCTGTCGTACATGACAATATCACTGTCTTAGAATATGCCATTTCTGCTTGCAGGGCTTAAAGAAAACAGTAGCCTAAAACTGCATCCACTGGGAATTTTGATAATTTCCCAAGGATCATGAACACCTCTTTTGTCCACTGATTAATCTTTAGCAAGAGTACTTGCTTGTTTAGATATGTGAGCTAAATTAATACAGAATATTTTGTAAAATATATTACATGCAAATGTAAGTTATATTGCAAAGCTTGAGTTGAACTGTAAATGACCAGAACAAACTCAATCCCTAAACATCAGAGGTTTTTCTACATACACTGTAACTGGAAATTAATTTTGATAGAACATTCCTGGGAGTACCATTTTTAAGCAATTGATCCAATAAACAAATGGCAATATCTTTATGTCTACTTAGATCTCTTTATATAAAATCCTCAGAGTACTTTATGATTCATACAGAAGCATTTGAAGAAAACATTTAAATGTTTTGCATTCATTTGGTTTTTTTAAAGAAAACACTCTGGAAGATAAGGAAAAGAATATATCAAATACATATTGCCCAGACCCTTATTAAGTTGCTACATCTGGGTATAACCATAAAAAAAAATCTGGATATCACCATTAGCAGATTCTTGGCTGGTGTGAATCAGAGCATATGTTTTAGCTTAACGGCAATAGGCTGTGAGCTTTTTGTCACTTGGTTTGTAAGGCTTCCCAAAATGTGTTAATGTTCCAGGTGTCCATTTAATTCAGTTAGCACAAATACAAAGATTTTTTTCTAACTGAAATTCCAAGTTGTAGGGTAACTTTATTGAACTAAACAAGTTTATTGGACTAAAATCTAATAAAGTACTCTTGCTAGTATTGCAAGAAGTGCTATATGACTTTATAACATTAAAATATCTAATTCGAATTTATTTAATTAATGGATTTTATAATGATCAAATATAGACGAGTTTTCATAGTAAATGATTTATTACTTTATCAGTCTGACACAAATATTTGTATTTTTGACCAGACATGTGTCCTAATACTACCTCACAGTTGAAGAACAAATAATGATACAAACATTTATTTAAAGTTTAATTTGGTATTTCCTCCCAGTGTGTTCCCCAGGATATTAAGGTATTTTTGCTGATTTTCTTATGCACATTAGCACATTAAGTGATCTGAGATATTTTTCAGTGAAGAAATATTTGATTTTCTTTAATTCAGCATTTCCCAAATATATTGACTATGGAATCCTTACATCCCATAGAAGCTATTATCCTCAAGCAGAGAGTACTTTAAAAACTGTGGAATGGAAATACATCTCCAAGAATTTTTCATATACTTTATTTCTGATTCTTAAATAATTTGGTTTCAAAATTTTCATATTCAAATGTTTGCTTTTTAAAACCCCATGACTCACTTATTAAAAAATAGAGACCATGATAAGATGCTGACATTAACTTCACCTTGTATGGAATCCAACTAAATGCAGTAAATATTCACAAAGACACTGTGTTTGGCATTGAAAAACTGTTATAATGTTCCTTATTTTCAGTTCTTTAGACTAGATTGACAAAAGTTCTTCTTTTTTTTTTATAAATCTCAATTTATATCCATCCAATCATTCTTCTGGAACACTGCCCTCTCTAAAATATCTCCAAGCATGATGAATTGTGATAGTTAACATTAAGCATACCATTCTAATGAACGTTTCACACCCCCTGAATCAGGAGTCACCCTAAACCTCTAGACTTGTGTGATATTATTGTTTTGTAATTCCTGGTTAAGGTGTAATTACATGAAAATTTTATGTGAATCCACCATATCAACATCCTACCAAATATGTTTTTTTTCCCCCAAGGTACTCCACTACAACGTTTTTCCAAGCAAAGTATTTAAACCTTATTTACTTACAAAAACATAGAGTCAAACTTTCATCTAAGGAACATGTAAAGAATAGAATCAACTCATATTGTTATATCCAGAAAGGAAGTAATTTCATAGGGAGCAAATATTTATTTGAAGTGAAAAACTGTCAGGCTTTTCCTGACATTGTGTTTCCAAAAAAGTTTAAGTTTTAAGCTTAATATTGTCTTTCAAAATTTGTAATGGATTTTTTTAAGATTTTATTTTATTTATTTATCTATTTCTCCTCCCCCTTGTTGTTTGTGCTCACTGTCTGCTTGTCTTCTTTTTAGGAGGCACTGAGAACCAAACCTGGGACCTCCCATGTGGTAGGCAGGTGCCCAACTGCTTAAGCCACATCCACTTCCCTGTAATGGATTTTTTATCTGATCAATACTTATTAAAAATAATTGAAGAGGAGCAGATGTGGCTCAAGCAGTTGAGCACATGCTCCCCACGTGGGAGATCCTGGGTTCTGTCCCCAGTGACTCCTAAAAACAAAAACAAACAACAAGCGAACAAGTGAAAAAACAACTCAGATGTGGCTCAGTGGTTAAGTGCTGGCTTCCTGCATATGAGGTCCCAGGTACAATACCTGGTCCCAGGTACCACAAAAATAATAATAATTATAATACATGTAATAATAATAATTCATTGCTACTTTAACTCCTTGTGAAAAATAAAGAATTTGTAAATCTCAATTTACATACATTTATTGCAGAGAAGTATGATAGGGTGATAAAGAAAGGTTAGCAAACAAAAATACTTATATTACAATTAAAGCATGTGAAGGAAGAGTAATGGAAATAGTCAAAAAGAAAAAATGAGTGATGAAAATTTTCAATTGTTAAAAAAAGAGCTTGTCTGCACAGTTTTTAAATGAGAAATAGTGTGCATTCATCTGCTATGTTATTTAGCTTCCATTGGATATATTTTAAAAGGTGGCATACAATGCACCAGGTATGACTTCCTATATGATCATTTAAATTATGGAGAAAAATACTAAATATCAACTTAAATAATACATGAGATTGTACACAGTTTTCCAAAAAAGTTTTAAGGGAGAACATGAGCAAAAATGTCTGAAGACGATTGATTTAGGAAAATGGGATAGTGAATAAATGCACTAGGGAAAAGTAGTAGTATTGCAGGAGCGCAAAGGGTCCACACAGATTAGTGGGCATACCTTCAAGTTGAGACCAGTCATCATGGTTGTAGGATTTTCTCTAGCCAGGTTCATCTCTGCAAGTGCTGGTGTGGAGGTTGAGGAAAATTGGATTTAACAGGGTTGGAGTTTTTCCAGGCAACAATAATAAAGCATAAAATAGGAGCAAGTAAGTTGATAGTGTCTGCAATGGAGTGATTATAATGATGGAAACTTAACTAAGTAAGAAGGGAAAGGGGGCATGAAGACTATGAAGGAGAGATTTTAAAAATGTGGTAGGAACACTGGGCTGTAGGTCTCAGTGGGGTTCAAAGAATAAATCTAGAGAACTAAAGAGAGAGATGTTGAAAGTTCAAGGGTAGTTGTGAGAAAGTAGGATGCTTGAAATTTAGATTATGGCAGGGTTACAGATATTAGTAATGCAAGATCTAGGGCCTGACCATGATATTTAGTGGATAAGGTAGGTTATTAGGCAAGTTTATTGAAGGAGAGGATTCTCAGGAGTTGAGTGGTCGAACTACAGGATTTATCTCCATGTTTACTGTATCACCAAGGATTAATGACAAATGTAGTCATTAATAAAGTGACGGAGCTCCAGAAACCTAAATTGGAATTCTATAGTTAACATCAAGAGGGAGGAACGGTGATTGGCATGGATGGAAACATGATTTTCAATGCTGGGGGATTAGGGAAGACAGAAAAGAATTGTCTGTTATAAAGGTGTGTGAAAGACCCACCATAACTTAAGAGGGCTGAATGGGAGATAGTGTCCTAGGGAAAAACCATCTGACAGAGAATGGAGTGATCAGAAAAGAGGTTGCAGATGGCTGACTATCAACTCCAGAGAAGAGAGTTGAAAGGACTCAGAAATTGGAAAGATATAGGAAATAGAGTCAGAAAATGGGATGCACAAATGGAATGAAACTCCAGGGGATAAGGAAATAGTCTGGGAATTCTGAGTTTCTATGTGATTGACAAAAACAGTGATGAAGAGCATTAATGAGATTAATCCTATTTGCCTTAATTAGTGGTGATGAAGTTGTGAGTGTTGAGGGGGGATGGAAGATTAGTGGGAGGGGTATTGTTCCAGGAGCTTGGAGAATTCAAGACCCCCTTCTTTGCTCCTGCCATTGGTGCTACAGAGGCTAGAGATGGGATGGCCTTATTAGAGTAGCAGGTGGGGCTCTTTTTACATAATTAATTCTATAAAAGAATAGATAGCTTGTCCAAATAGCCTAGAGATCTTGAGACATAATCATGTCCTCACCAGCAACCACTGGAGTTTACCAGCACTCTACTGGCCTCTGGGACACACATTCTCCTGGTTTTGATCCTCTTCACTGACATTCTTTCTCAGTGCCTTTGTTGGATTCTTCACCTTTTCCTTACTTCTAACTGTTGGAGTGTTCTAGAGCTCTGTCCTTAGCCCTCTTTTCTCATCATTCTTTCTACCTAGGGGTCCTCAATTAGTCCTGTAGCTTTAACATCAGATATTCATTCATAACACTTATCTATTTCTAAATGTACTTTGTCCTGAGTTCCAAACTCACATATACAATCACTGACCTAGCACCTTTACTTAGATGCCAAAAGGCATCTCAATTTTTATTATCTTATGTTATTTTTTTCCATTAGAGAAATTGTGTGTTCACAGAACAATCATGCATAAAATACAAGATTCCTATACACTGTCCAACTACCAATACCTTGCATTGGTGTGGAACATATGTTATAATTGATGATAGTGTCTCAATTTTAACATGTGCAAAATAAATTCTTATTCTCCTCATGTCAAACCCCCAGAATAATCTATTCCTCTCTGTGTCCTCATCTCCTCATCTTGATTGATGATAGTGCATTTGCCCAGTTGCTCAGGCCAACAAAACTTGGGCGTCTCTGTTGATTCTTCTTTCTTTCATTCTACATAGCTAATTCATCAGCATTTCCTGCTATTCTATTTTTCAAATATAGTTTATTTTTATTTTTAAAGAAGCTTTAGATTACATAAATGTTATATCAAAAATGAGGGGATTCCCTTATACCCCACCCCCTGAAACACTTTCCCACATTAATAACATCTTTCATTAGTGTGGTACATTTGTTACAATTGATGAATATACATATTGAAGCATTGTACCAGCCAAGGACTATAGTTCACATTATAGTTTAGACTTTGTCCTGCAGTTTCATGGGTTTTGACAAACTGTATAATGGCCTGTATCCATCATTGCAATGTCATGCAGGACAATTCCAATGTCCCCAAAATGCCCCCATGTTGCACCTATTCTTCCCTCTCCTTCCCCTCAGGTGGCCACGGCCTTTATGTCAGTGATACAAGTTCTTCCATTGCTAGGATAATCATAAGTCTACTTTAGTCCAAAGGTCGTTTCCACCCTTATTTTTGTTCATTCCTCAATCTTAAGGATTTGGGGTGTTTGTTTTTTTTTTCTTTTAATCTTTCCTAAACCTGTTATACATCACCACCACCTCCCTGGACCAAGCCACTATCATTTCTTGCCTGGACTACTGCAGTTATAATATAAATGTGATGTCCATGCAATAGCCAGAGTGATCTTTAATAATGTAAAGATGTTCACAACGACCCTGTTTTAAACACTGTAAGCTAAGAGCCACCCAAAGTCCTTAAATGGTTGTCAAGTCCCCATGTGTGAAGACCCCTGCAAACCTATCTGGGCTCCACCTCTGTCACTCACCTCTCTCTCCCTCTGCTCCAGCCATGCAGGCCTTCCCACTACTCCTCAAACATTCCCAGGTAGTTCTCCCTCACAGCCTTCATGCTGTTTCCCATGCCTAGAAGTTCTCCTCCTGGATCTTTGCACAGCTCACTCTTTCTCAGTCTTCAGGCCTTTACTTAGCCTTTTGCTAAACAGACTATGTAAAATAACTGGCACCATCTAAGTCAGGCAGTCACCTTATTCTTCTTTGTTTCCCTCATTGTGCTAATTACAGTCTGAGACAGCATTTTGAATTGATTTGTTTACCTGTCTATTACCTATCAATCCCACTAAGTTAGAAGACCCATAAACACAAGGACCATGTCTATCTTTTAAATCCCTGTAACCCAGGATCTAGACTAGTTCAATCAACAAATAACATTGATGAATGAATTGATGAATAAATAAGTGTTGCATATACAAATATAGTTCTCTAATTTTAATTCCTTCTTATCACATTAAATACAAAACCTCAACTTCTACTGTCTTATACAACTCAATTTGATACTTCTTTGCATCCTTTACTTGCATATTTCTAATCTGACCCATACTCTGGATCCTGTGTATATTATATAAAAGCATATTTAAATAGTTATCAGAGTGTACTGATGGTGAGATGTGTAAAATTATTTCTAAAGTTAAATTTCAAAATTAGTATTCTCATGTCAAAGAAGAAAATTAATTTATCTTGGATGATTTGCTTTTGACAGATAAACATGGCAGTTATTTAATTTCTAATTAACCCTTAAGTGTTTGGAAACCGACTTTACATTTATTATCCCACCCAGGACATTTCCAGGTAGGAAAGTCAGGTTCCAATTACAATGTACTTTTTATTTCCTTTCTTAAAAATAAGGAGTAATATTTGTCATGTTAATAATCTCAATTTTCAGGTCTTGAAGAGATTCATAATTAAATAAGTTAAACAAAACATTGGTGCTCAGATTAATGTATTATACTTCTTATGCTTATTAATATGTTTCTTTTCCTTATGAAAATTCTGAAAACATAAAATTGGAGAAACCTGAGACATGACCATAACATGAAAAAATTAAATACATTTAACTTTCAATTTTTAAAATCATAATTTAAAAAGTCAAAATATATTTTAAATAATAAAAAGAAATATTTAATCATAAAAATTTTTAATTAAAAATTTTGAAATGGGATGGTTTGTTTTAACGTAATTTGTAATCAGTGTAGTTTATTGACTAAAATAAATTTCTAATTTTTTGAACAGTTTATGCTTTTCCTATTTTACTCAAAAAGAACATAGAATCTCTAAATAAATGATATTCCATGAGTTACAGTCTGCCTCCCAAAAAAGTTAAAAATTGAATTTTTCAAAAGTGTGTAACCATTAAAATATATTAAAAACTGTAAATTTTGAAATTAAATTTTAGAACTCTTCGGGAAGGGTTGATGACTCTGACCCCCACCCACCCCGACTCGTTTTAATTAATTTGTTTTGCAGAAATATATTATTGCCTTTGGGAATTCATGCTGCTCTACTATCTACCTGGAATAGCCTTCACTTAGCTTTTTACATGGCTGACCCTGTATCTCTGTGTAGCATTTCCTGGCCCCATATGCCTAAATTAGGGGCCCTTCCTATGGATTCTCAGGACACACTGTATTTCTCCAATCAGGACCTTCTACATTGTATTATAATGGTTTATTTGTTTATCATTAACTCTAATAACCTTAAAATTCCTTGAGGGCAAGAGCTGATTATCTTCTTCATCAATGTATCTGTCTCAAAGGAAAGTGGTTAATAAATAGTTTATAATAATATTTTCATTAATCAGTGAATAAATGAAAGTCAATTAATCACCTCATTCATTCTCAGTGTATTTGAATATAGCCACAATATCCTTTAATTCCCAAGAAATTGAAAAGCCAATGCACTCAACTATTGATCATGGGGTTCCGACAGAGATTGCCTATATTTTATTTTTAAAAGGTTAATTATGCACGAATTTTTTCATGATAAATGCAGTATCAAAAAAGTATTTTTTTTTATAAAGAAGGTGTAGGTTTACAGAAAAAACCATGCAGAAAGTACAGGAGATCCCATATATCCCCACCTGACATGCAGGTTTTGTTATTATTAACATTTACATTAGTGTCCTATTACAATTGATGAAACAACAGTATTAAAATTGTACTATTATACTCCAGTTCATATTAGGGGTTAAGGTAGGGCTGTACAGGCTTGTGTTTATATTTTTAAAATTTCCTTCTAGTAACACATATACAACTTACATCTTCCCCTTTTAACCACATTCAAATATATAATTCAGTAATGTTAATTACATTCACAATGTTATACTACTATACCACTATCCATTATCAAAGCTTTTCCATCACCTCAAACAGAAACTCTGTACCAATTAAGCATTAACTCTTTATTCCCTCCACCACCCAGCCACTGGTAAATAGTATTCAAGTTTCTGACTATGTACTTGCTTATTCTAATTATTCTGTATCAGTGAGATCATACAATATTGGTCCTTCTGTGTCTGGCTTTTCCACTCAACACAATGATGAAGATCCATCCATTTTGTCTCATATTATAGAACTTCATTTCTTTCCATGGCTGAATAAAATTCCATTGTATGTATATACCACCTTTTGTTTATCCATTCATCTGTTGAAGAATATTCGGTTGCTTCCTTCTTTCTACATTTGTAAATATTGTTGCTATAAACATCGGCCTGCAAATATCTGTTCTAGTACCTGCTTTCAATTCTTTTGGATATATACCTAGAAATGGGATTGCTGGGTCATATGGAATTCTATACTTAATTTTCTGAGAAACAGCCAAACTGTCTTCCACAGTGGTTGCACCATTTTAGATTCCCACCAATAAAGAATGAGTGTTCCTATTTCTCCACATCCAATCCAACACTTTATTTTCCATTCTTTTAATGGTACCCATTCTACTGGGTGTGAAAATGTATCTCACTGTGGTTTTGATTTGGATTTCCTTGATGGCTAATGATATTGAGCATCTTTTCATGTGCTTTAATGGCCATTTATATGCCTTCTTTGGAGAAATGTCTATTCAAGTCTTTGGCCTATTTTTTTAATTGAGTTGTTTTGATATTGAGTTGTAGGATTAATTTATATATTCTGACACAGTGAACCCCACTGTAGATGATGGACTATAGTTAATAGTGCAAGTATAAGAATGTTTTCCATGAATTATAACAAATGCACAATACTAATACAAGGTGGTAATAATAGAGTATTATTTGGGGGAAAATACACCTAATATAAATAATGAAAAAAATGTATATATTCTGGATATTAAACCCTTATCATATATGTACTTTCCAAATATCTCCCAGTCTGTAGGCTGTCTTTTGGCTTTCATGATGAAGTCCTTGGATGCATAAAAGTTTTTAATTTTGATGAAGTCTCACTTGTCTATTTTTCCTTTGGTTGTCATGTTTTTGGTGTAAAGTCTAAGAAACCATTGCCTAACACAAGGTCCTGCCAATGCTTCCCTATGTTTTCTTATAGGAGCTTTATAGTTTGGTTCTTATATTTAGGTCTTTCATCCATTTTCAGTTAATTTTTACATATGGTGTGAGGTAGGGGTTTCATCATCATTCTTTTGTATTTGGGCATCCAGTTTTCCAGCACCATTTGTTGAAGAGACTATTCTTACACCATTGAGTGAACTTAGCTCCCTTGTCAAAAATCAATTGGACATAAGGAAACTATTGTGGGGAGATAGTGGAATAGGAAGATCCAGGAATCAATCTCTATACCAGAACAATTATTGGACTGGCAGGACTGTCTGAATCAACTATTTTGAAACTCTAGGATCCAGTAAGACATTGTGCAGCATCCAGGGAAGAGCAGGAGGAAGAGGCTGGTCAAGTGTGGTAAATACCAGTGAATTTCACTCTCCATGTAATGGCTACAATCCCCTACTTCCAGCCTCATAGCAGGCAGCAGTGTAGTCCTCAGTATGGCTCCTGGCACAGTTTGCTAGTGCCAGGGTAGGATGTAAAGACCTAGTTCCCCAAATCCAAGGGTGTGCAGTCTGCTCACTGACCACTGCTTTTGATCAGCTATTTTGGATTGTTGGTGACCCAGTTCTGGGGGCATCCATCACTCCAACCCAACAAGGGTAAAAACAACAGAGGAGTCTTAAAGACAACACCCTTTCTCAAAACTATGGAAAATAGCTAAAAAGCTGCATTTACTGGGCAAGTGTGTAATCAAGAAATCATAGCTTTGGGGGGGCAGATGTGGCTCAAATGGTTGGGTGTCCGTCTGCCATATGGAGGGACCTGGGTTCCATCCCCGGGACCTCCCGGTAAAATAAAAAAATATGCTCTGTGTGCCGGTGAGCCGCCAGGCCCCGGGAGCCAAGCAGCAAGATGATGACGTAACAGGAGAGAGATGCAGGGGAGAGACAAGACGAGAT
>JAQZBX010025592.1:0-29448 GCA_029593785.1 Cabassous unicinctus
CTTTACGACTTCATTTCTTCTTACAGCTGCATAATATTCCATCGTGTGAATAGACCACAGTTTGTTTATCCATTCATCTGTTGATGGACACCTGGGTTGTTTCCAACTTTTGGCAATGGTGAATAATGTTGCTATGAACATCGGTGTGCAGATGTCTGTTCGTGTCACTGCTCTCAGTTCTTCTGGGTATATACCCAGTTTTCTTATTTTACTCACTAAAACCCGGTACCTGACCTGCAGAGGGCAGGCTGCAGAGTGATTGACTGATGAACACCAGCAGCCTGAGAAGCTGTTTTTCCCTGGTTGTTGTTGGGTTTATTTGTTTGTTTGTTTTTTAGTTGCTGCTGTTTTGCTTCTTGTTTGTTGTGTTTTCCCTTTGTTTCCCCCCTTTTTTTTCTTTTCCCCATTTTTCACCTATGTTATTACTTTTCTTTCCTTCATTTTTCTATCTTCCATTTTCTGTTGTTTTTCATTCATTCCATTGCTTTTTGTTTGATCTTCAATTTTTTTTGTTTTTATTTCTCTCTTTCTTTTTCTGTTTTCTTTCTTTACTTTTTCTTTTTTTGTTGTTTCTTTTCTTTTCCTTTTTCTTTTTCTCACTTCTCACCATTCCAGCCTTTTAATTCATCCTATATATTTTTCTCTATTTTGTTTCTTGCTTCATTTTTTTCTATTTCACTTTTTATTCTTATTCCCCTGTACTTGTTATGATTTTTTACTTGTGTTAATTATTTATTTGCTGAGGTCTTCTATGGCTTCTCTTTTACCTTTTTTATTATTATTACTATTATTCTTTTTCTCTTCTTATCTCTTTCCTTTTCTCTGGTTCTATTTTTTTTTTTCAAGAGAACATACACAACAGCAAGAAAATAGAATAAGAGGGATGAAGTGCCAAACTGAAACCTTACCACACACACACAAACAATAAAATAAATCCCTAGAGTAGAAAGAGAAGTTAACCAACAGAATAAACACATCGAGATAAACAGATGCTTAGACACCAGTAAAAAATTACAAGCCATAATAAGAAACGGGAAGACATGGCCAAGTCTAATGAACAAATTAAAAAACAGGAGGAGATGCAGAACATGGAACAACTAATCAGAGATGTCCAAACAAATATCATGTATCAACTTAATGATGTGAAGGAAAAGATTAAGGATATTAAGAAGATACTGGGAGAACATAATGAAGAAATTATAAACATACATAAAAAGATAACAGATATGATGGTGATGAATAGAACATTGCAAGAAATAGAAAATACACCAGACGCACATAACAGCAGATTTGAACAGGCAGAATAAAGAATCAGCGATGTGGAAGACAGTACATCTGAAATCAGACAGATAGTTGAACAGATAGATAAAAAGATAGAAAAAATCCAGCAGGGACTTAGGGACTTAAATGACAACACAAAACATACACACCCATGCCTTAAAAGTATCCCAGAAGGAGAAGAGAAGGGAAAGGGGACAGAAATAGTGTTGGAGGAAATAATGGCTGAAAATTTCCCAACTCTTTTGAGGGACATGGATGTACATGTCCAGAAAGTGCAGTGCATACCAAACAGTATAAATCCTAACAGGCCTCCTGCAAGACATATACTTGTCAAATTGCCCAATGCTCAGAAAAAAAGAAAGAATACTGAAAGCAGCAAGAGAAAAAAGATCCATCACATACAAGAGAAGCTATACATGATTAAGTGCTGTTTTCTCATTTGAAACCATGTAGGCAAGAAGGCAGTGGTATGACATAGTTAAGGTGCTAAAAGAAATAAAACTTCCAGCCAAGAATTATCTATCCAGTAATGCTGGCATTCAAAAAAGAAGGAGAGTTCAAAATATTCACAGATAAACAGAAATTAAGAGAGTTTGTCAATAAAAAACCTGCCCTTCAAGAAATACTAAAGGGAGTTCTGCAGATTGAAAGGAAAAAAACAGGAGAGAGAGAGTTGGAGGAGACTATAAGAATAACTAAAAAGATAAAAAGAGAAATAAAAACAACATATGACATACATAAACCTAAAGAAATATGGCTAATGCAAGTAATTCCTTGACAGTAATAGCATTGAATGTCAATGGCTCAAACTCTCCAATCAAAAGGCAGAGGTTGGCAGAATGGATAAGGAAATATGACCCATCTATATGTTGTCTACAAGAAACCCACCTAAAACCCAGGAATGCAAGGAGGTCGAAAGTGAATGGTTCAAAATCAATGTTTCATGCAAACAATAATCAGAAAAGTGCAGGAGTAGGTATACTAATAGACTTTAAATGCAAAAATATTTTAAGAGACAAAGAAGGACACTATATATCAATAAACAGGGTAATCTATCAAAGAAGAAAGAACAATCATAAACATTTATGCACCTAACCAGGGTGCCTCAGAATGCATGAGGTAAACATTGGAAAGGCTAAGTGGAGAAATAGAAGCTTCTACAATTATAGTAGGGGACTTTAATACACCATTATCACCATTATACAGAACATCTCAACAGAGAATCAATAAAGAAACAGAGATCTTGAATAATACATTAGAGGAGCTGGACTAATAGACATATACAGTCTATTACACTCAAATACAGCGGAATATACATTCTTCTCAAGCACACGTGGATCATTCTCCAGAATAGACCATATGGTAGGCTACAGAACAACTATCAACAGTTTCAGAAAGATTGAAATTATATAAAGTAATTTCTCTGATCACAATTGAATGAAGCTGGAAATGAGTAAGGGTCAGAGATGCAGATTAGGCACAAAGATATGGAAGTTAAACAACACACTCTTAGACAATCATTGGGTCAAGGAGGAAATTGCAAAAGAAATCAGTAATGGCCTTGAAACAAAAATGACAACACAACGTATCAAAATTTATGGGATGCAGCAAAAGCTGTACTGAAAGGGAAATTCATAGCCACAAATGCATATATTTAAAAAGAAGAAAGAGCTAAAATTAAAGACTTAACTGCACACTTAGAGGAATTAGAAAAAGAAAAACAAATTAACCCCAATGGAAGTAGAAAGAAGGAAATTACAAAGTTATAGAGCTAAGTGAAATTGAAAATAAGAAAGAACTAAGGGATATTACCAATGACCCTGCTGATATAAAGAGTCTTATGAGAGTATTCTCATAAGAGAATACTTTGAAAAATTGTGTACCAACTAGATGGATAACTTAAAGGAAATGGACAAATTCCTAGAAACACACAAGCAGTCTACATTGGTGAGAGAAGAAACTGAGGAATTCAACAAATCAATCACAAGTAACTAGATAGAATTAGTCATCAAAAATCTCCCAACTATGAAGAGCCTAGCACCAGATGGCTTCACAGGTGAATTCTATGAAACATTCTGGAAAGAACTAACACCAATCCTGCTTAAACTCTTCCAAAAAAATAAAAGTGGAGAGAACATTACCTAACTCATTCTATGATGCCAACATCATCCTAATACCAAAGCCAAACAAAGACACCATGAGAAAGGAAAACTATAGACCAATTTCTCTATGAACCTAAATGCTAAAATCCTCAACAAAATACTTGCTAATCATTTTCAACAACACATAAAATGAATTATACACTATGACCAACTGGATTTCTTCCCTGGTAGGCAAGGATGGATCAACATAAGAAAATCAATCAATGTAACACATCACATAAACAGATTGAAAGAAGAAAATCACATGATCATCTCTATAGATACAAAAAAGGCATTCAACAAAATACAGCACAGTTTCCTAATAAAAACAGGTATAATATGGGGGCATTTTGGGGACTTTGGGAATCATCCTGAATGACATTACAATGACAGATACAGACCATTATATATCTTGCCATAACCTACAGAATTGAGGGGGAAAGAATGTAAACTACAATGTAAACTACAATCCATGCTTAGTGGCAAAGCTCCAAAATGTGTTTATCAATAGTAATGAATGTACCACAGTAATGAAAAATATTGCTAATGTGGGAAAATGTGGGTGGTGTGCAGAGCAGGGAATATCGAAATCCCCTATATATTCTCTGTAACATTTATGTAATCTAAGTATCTTTTTTAAAATTAAAAAAATTAAAATAAAATAAAATAAATAAATAAATGATCATAAAACGATAGGAATAGAAGAAAAATTCCTTAAAATGATAAAAGGTATATATGAAAAACCCACAAGTAACATCATATTCAGTGGTGAAGTCCTAAAAGCTTTCCATTTAAGATCTGGAAAAATATAAGGATGCCCACTGTTATGGCTCTTTTTTTAGCATTGTGTTTGAAGTACTTGCTCAAGGACTAAAGCAAGAAAAAGATATAAAAGGCATCCACCTCTGAAAGGAAGAAGTGAAAATTTCACTATTTGCAGAGGACATGATCCTATATCTCAAAAGCCCTGAGAAATCTACAGCAAAGGTTCTAGAGCTTATAAATTAGTTCAGTAAAGTGTCAGGTCATAAGATTAATGTGCAAAAATCAGTAGCATTTCTGTACACCAATAATGAGCAATCTGAGGAGGAAATCAAGAAAAAATTCCCATTTACAATAGCAAGTAAAAAAAATCAAATACCTGAGAATAAATTTAACTAAAGATGTAAATGACTTGTATGCAGAGTTGGGGAGGTTGCACTGTCCATAGAACTAGGGGAAGTGTTGAGGGAGTGAGTAGATGAACTCTGGGGATTTGTGGGTATGTGGGTGAAACTACAAGGTTGGAAATGTTTTTCTGACAAATATGGCAGGGGAGGGTTACTGATTTAGGGTGCTGGATGTGGGGATCATGCAGGACAGGGCACACCTGGGGAAGGCTTCCAGGGAGTGAGTGTTCATCCTGTCATGGTGCATTGTATCATTGGGTGGAGACTTGCATAATGAACAGGAAAGTGTTGGACTCCCATCCTGGGGAGTTCTGCTATGTTCACAAATAGAGGGGTGGGCATCTCTCAAAAGCACAGGCAATGCCTAGTAGGGGAGGACAGGCCAGTATGTCAAGCCTTCAATGTTATTGCAAGTAACTATGAATCTTTCTCTTCAAGGAGTGAAACTTGGAGGGTGCCATGGGTCCTAAGGGGAGAGGGAGGGAAGAATAGAATAGATGGAGCATGGAGCATTTTTTCAACAATGAAATTGTTCTACATGATCTTGCAATGATGGACACAGGCCATATTAAATTTTGTCAAAATTTATAAAAGTGTAGGGTCCAAAATGTAAACCATAATGTAAATCATTGAACATGGTTAGTAGCAATGCTTCAGTATTTGCACACAAATTGTAAAAAATGGACCAACCGCATGTAAAATGCTATTAATAGGGGAAAGGGGAAAAGAGGGATGATGTTGGGTATATGCAAATCTCCTTTATTCTGTACATGAGTTTTCTGTAGCTTAAAGCTTCTTTGAAGATAAAATGAAAAAAAAAAATAGGACACTGGGGGAATAAATAGAAGAAACTATCACTCTACATACAAGACAACAGATCTTACAGTGATGAAAGACATAATGCCAACATTTAATTTTTTAATTTTATTTTTTTATTCAAATTCTTTTAATTTTTTGTATTTAATTTGTCATTTTAAAAACTATCATTAGTTCATTTTTTAAAAATTTTATTCATTTTTTGTTGTTGTTGGCTTCATTTTTTAAGAAATTTTGGGTCACAAAAGGGTCACAACTGTGGCAGGGGAGGATCATTGGTACAGGTTGTCAGTGATGGGGGATGCATGGGTGAAGGTTCACCTGGGGCAAACCTAAAAGGCATATGAAAGAGTTCAGGTGTTCTTGGGGCATTGTCACAGTGGGTGGAGATCCACACAATAACCGGAAGAATATCCAATTCCCATCCTGGAAATTTATGTTACATTCTCTAATGGTACAGCAAGAATCTCCTGATTACAGGGTCAGTGACTAATGAAGGAGGATGGACCGTTCACGGGCCCTTGATATTGTTGATTGTACTTATGAACTTTTTCTTTTGAAATTGAAACTTAGCCTAGTATTATAGGTTGCCTAAGAGTTACCTCCTGAACCTCCTGAAAGACTCCTTGTTGCTCAAATGTGGCCTCTCTCTAAGCTAAACTCAACATATAAATGCATTACCTTCCCCCTGGCATAGGACATGACTCCAAGTGATGAGCCTCCCTGGTACGTTCAAGCACCAACTGGCGATGCAACTGGAAAAAGACCTTGACCAAAAGGGGGAAAAAGTAAAGACAGATGAGTCTATATGGCTAGGAGACTCCAAAGTGAGTCAGGAGGTCATTCCAGAGGTTATGCTCATGCACATCTCAGCAGGATCTCATTGACTGCCACAGAAATATTGCCTCAAATAGCAGTGCTCCTGAGGGCTCTGGAGACATCCAGACACTATAGGCAGGGCAGACAGCTCAGGAGTCTGGTGCCCTGCCAGTGGGCTCTACTTTGGAACTCATTCTCCCCAGTGTGACAGAGTTGGACCCAGTTGTGGTTTCCCTACCCATGGCTCTTCTGCCCCTTCTATTTGAATGTATAGTTAGTAATAGAGTTGATAGGTGTATGTCCAAGAGACTTAAATCTTTCAGTTGTCCATGTGCCAGATGGGCCCTGAATCTCAGCAGAGTTGCAACACCTACTCTCCAGTTCATTGGACTCACCCAGGACAACTAACAAGGAGATAATGATGGACAAAGACCATCCCAAGTAACAGAGAGAATCTGCAACTGCAAGGAAGATAGACCCATCCATCTGCCCCATGGGATCTAAGTTTCCTCTCAATTAGAGGCAGAGTGGGCATCACCATCCCAGAATTCTCAGGATTGGGTAATGAATGATGGATTAGAGTAGACTTACTGTTATTCTACTATAGACTTATTGTTACTGTAGCAATGGAAAAACTCTTATCATTGATGTGGAGGCAATGGTCACTGGAGGTTCTGAGGGGATGGAGAGGGGAAAAATAGATGTAATATGGGGGCATTTTTGGAACATTGGAATTGTCCTAAATAACGTTGCAATGAAAGATACAGGCCATTATATATCTTGTCTTAACTTACAAAATTGTGCAGGAGAGAGTTTAAACTGTAATGTAAACTATAATCCACACTTTGTGGCAATGCCCCAATATATGTTCATCAATTAAAACAAATGTACCACAATAATGAAGGGTGTTGTTAATGTGGGAAAGTATGGGAGGGGTAGGGAGTGGGGCATATGGGAATCCCCTACATTTTTATGTAACATTTATGTAATCTAAGTATCTGAAGAAAGAAAGAAAGAAAAGAAAGAAAGAAAGAAAGAAAGAAAGAAAGAAAGAAAGAAAGAAAGAAAGAAAGAAAGAAAGAAAGAAAGAAAGAAAGAAAGAAAAAAAGAAAGAAAGAGAGAGAGAGAGAGAGAGAGAGAGAGGGAGGGAGGGAAGAATAAGGAAGCACTACCTCTAGCCTTCAATCCTAAAGAGATACTATTTATTATTACAATTTAACAGGATTGACAATTTCAAGAATTTCCAGAAAGCTAAAATGCAATTGTCCTGCATTTATGGATATAATTTCCAAGTGTTCTCCTGAACTAAAACCTTTATATTTAACCCAATTTGCCCTGCCTTAAGAGTGCTTAGATTACCTGTAACAGTACAAGCTTTAGGGGATGGGCTAAATAATGCTAAAAACAAATCCAAAGAACACCAAAGACATCTAAATCTATAATAGATTTCCATTCCCTTTTGTGCTCAAAGAGGAGGAAACTTGAATCCTAACCTCAGGCAATCTAATAAAGGGGCATTTAATACTTACTGTGTGCAAAGAACTGTGTTGGCTGCTACAGAATAGGCAGAGAAGACACTGTGGTGCTAGGAATCACACAGACCAAAACATAAGCAAATCTAAATGACAATCTAATTGCTAATTAATTCTATAAAATCATATAAATAACCGACGGGGAAAAATCACACAAACCTTACATATGTATGGTTTAGTTTTAAAAAGAGACTAGATTACACTTCTTAGATGGGTCTGGGCAGGTTTCAGAAGGACTGAACGTCACTCATTACATCTATGGAGCAAATTCTTGTGCTGTTCCATTTTCTTTTTTGTCTGATTTTTCTTCCTTTAAGTGCCTTGTCTTCTTCTCTTAGAGCCAGAATTGTGCGTACGTTTGCATGCACTGCCTTACTCAGACCAGTGCACTGGCCATTTTTCCCTCTTAATAGAGCCTATGCCCCTCCTTAATTTATTGCACTTGGAATGCCTTACACCCAGCCACTCCATGCAAGTCTGAAACTCTGTCACTTAAGTGTTTAAAATTTAAGTCCCCTCCTGGGGGCTGGAATCGTGTTCTTTGTTCAGCACAATTTAATCTACTGTTCTGCACAATGTACATTTACTAAGCAACATAAAACATACATAATAATAGTCAGTATCCACAGTAATGCACAAGAAAGCAGCTGGCTCCCAATAGCCTGTCATCAGCAGGGGCTTTGACAACGGCTTGCCACCTGAACATCGAGGGTAATATTTAACCCACCTACATTTTCCATTATGGGAAGTCCTTTAAGGAGGTTTATTTCTTTTTTATAGCAAATTGAGACAACGGAATATTTATCTTTTTAAGCATCTTTTAAAAATCAAAATTACTCTTTAATCCCAATTATGGTTATTAACCAATTAGTTCCTCCACATCTTGCTTAAATAATTTATTGCAGAATACACTCAAGGACAATTTTCTAACCCAAGTACTGCTTCAAGTTCACGTAATTACTACAGCATTAAAACAACATACATTCCAAGAGCGAGAGGCTATCAGTGGCTTTGCCTCAATGCTACGTGGCTTTTTATATTTACTTTTTGCCAGGGTAGTGGTATGCATAGTTAAGCCTGGAGCGCAAAGACAATTCAGCAATTCATGTATGGGCAACATAACAGCAAACTAGACTATGAGAAATGCCGGGTGTAAGTCTCAGAAAAACTCAAGAATAGAATGATTTATAAAAGGATTTGAGGCAGGAGCTGAGTGTGTGTATGTGGGGGGTGTGAGCTTGCATACTGTTGGGGTGAAGGAGATTTGGGAGAGTAGGTACAGCGGCCAATACACTAAAGAAACAAGAAAGACAAGAAAAGGGGGCTTGGGAGACATAGGTATTTACTGTTTAAACCATCCCAATTATATAATGGAACTGGAAAATAATTATATCTATATGTTTATCACCATTTTTGATGTATGATCAGAATAAGATATTCATAGATAATAAAGATATTCTAGGCCAGGAACATATAACCCTTTATAAATTTGGGGGTGAAGAATCTATATATTTTTAAAAGTCTTGGAATCACTAGTTTAACAATAAAAAAGGAAAGAGAAGAGACTCAAGAGGGAAGATTTTGGAGAGAGGTAATACAATCTGGCTATCCCTCCTCATACCTTTTTGCCAATAAGAAAACCCACCTCCCCTTTGGAACAGATGCAGCTCCACACCAGGAAACAAGGCTTTGCAGGCAGCGGGCAGGCTGGATTTCAAGCCCCATTTGCCTCGTTGGCCGGTTGCCCTTGCTCAGGGCACAGCTCCTCCAAGCACGGAAGGGTGGGAGGATGTGCGACTTCCTCCAGCTGCACCCTCTTTGTGATCCTGGAGAAAGGGATGTGTGGAGACAAGTCTAGGATTTTGTCAAGTAATCAAAAGTAGCTTTGCACCTACTGCAAATTTTCAAGGAAAGTTTGCTATTTAGAAAAATTCCATATTTCCTCATATTTTCATAAACTCGACTTTTCCAAAATGGTATTGATGAATTTCCTATTTACTTTCTATTAAGACAGGTAGTCTGCAAAGACCAAAGTATAACCATTTACATAAATATAGTCTACCCTACTCAATTCACTTTGGGAAATGATCAGAGCTTTCACATGAAAACACTTCTTATCACAGAATAAGCCGTGCCAAAACTTAGAGGGATCCTGAAAGTAGAGTATTAAATATACATATATATATATGTGAATTTTTAATTTTTTTGTTGAAGACTTTCTAGGAATCAGAATTAAGAGTGTGAGATAAACTGGCTAATGTGAACAAGGTTATTGCACAAAATCAAGAATTTTGAACTTCAGCAAACCTCACACACAGGAAAACAGTTTTTGAAATTAAATATTTGGAGGAATCATCAAGGGTCATCAAGTTACACGTTTTCACAGAAAGGGACATAATATGGTGGATTTTTTATTAAAGTATAACACATGTAAATAGAAGTAAAAAAAATCATAGGTAAATAACATTTAGTGCGATGGATTTTCACAAACTTGACACACCTGCATTTACCAGAACACTTAATCAAAAACAAAATATAACCAGCCTCCCAGAAGCCACCCAGGTGTCCCTGCCTGCAAGGGTCATAACACCATAGCTTAATTTTGCTTGTTTTTGAAATTTATATAATGGGATTATATAGCATTATAGTCTTTGGTGTCTGGCTTCTTTCCGACAATATTTTGCATGTAAGACTCATTTATGTTTCTACATGTAGTGGCAATTCAATCATTCTCATGACTAGAATTCCAATTTGTGATGGGCATTTGGGTAGGTACCAGTTTTTTGTTTTTTTTTTAAAGATTTATTTATTTATTTATTTATCGCCCCCTTGCTGCTTGTGTTTGCTGTGTCCATTCGCTGTGTGTTTTTTCCGTGTCTGCTTATCTCCCCCTTGCTGTGAGGTCCCGCTGCATCAGCTCACTGCGCCGCGCGGGCTGGCGTGACTGCACAAGGAGGCCCCGGGAAGCAAACCCAGGGCCTCCCATATGGTAAACAGGAGCTCTATGGATTGAGCCACACCTGCTTCCCATTGTACAAGTTTTGAACTATTATGAATATTACGGCTAAGAATATTTCTGCACAACTGCCCAGTTGTTTTCCAAAGTTGTACCAATTAACACTCCCATTAGAAATGAATGAAAGCCCTTGTTGGTTCACATTCCTGAGATCACTTTATATTGGATTCTTTTTCCCTCATTTTAGCTATTCTGATGGTTATATAGTAGCATCACATTGTAAATTTAATTTGCTTGTTCCTAATGACTAATGAAGTGTAGCCCCTTTTAATATATTCATTGATCATTTTTATACACCTTTGTGAAGGATCTGTTTAAGTTGTTTACCTATTTTTCTTTGCTTTTTCATTTTTTTATTGATTTGTCAAGTTTTTTACATATGTTAGGTGTGAGTCTTTTGTTGGATGGATATATTGTAACTATCTTCTCCCTCTAAATAATAATTTAGTGGTACTTAAATAGAAATATTTAATCTCAATATAGTCTTATTTGTCATGATTTTGTTCAAAGTTTTGTGTCCTAGTGAAGAAAACTTTGTCTCCTCCAAGTCATAAAGATGACCTTTCACTTTTCTTTAAGAGAATTTTTCACATTTAGATTTGCAGTACAACTAGAATTTGTTTTTGTGATTGGATGAACTAAGAGTCGAAACTAATTTTCTTTTTCATTTGGATATCCAGTCGACACAGAGTGATTAATTGAAAAGACCATTATTTATGCACAATATTGCAGTACTACATTTTCCATAAATCAGATGACTTTCATGTGTAGGTCTGATTCTATTTGCCTATTTTTCTATCCTACCATTCCATCTTAATTACTATAGCTTCAAAATAGATCTTGATACCTTTTAGCGCAAGTCCTCCAACTATATCCTTGTTTTTCAAGATTACCTGGACCATTTGTATTTCCATGTTAATTTTAGGAACACCCTTCCAATTTTCCTCAAAAATCTGGCAAGATTTTAATTGGAATTTCATTAAATCTACATACCAAATATGAAAAATTGAAATTATTATAATATTGAATTGTCCAAGCCAAAGAACATGGTATATCTCTACATATGTTTAATTAATTAATTTTTCACAACAATATTGGGTAGTTTTCAGTGTAGAGATCTTGCATACATTTGTTATATTTATTTTAATGAGTTTATGTATTTTGATGCTATTATTAACTTAGTTTTCTATTTTTATTTTAGTATGTTTAAATTTGCTTAATTTTTGCATATGTGATTTTGTATCTAGTAATCTTAGTAACTTGAATTTTTAATTCTAATAGTATGCCTGCAGAAACTTTGGAATTTATATATATACAGTCATATCATCTGCAGGGTAATGTAGTTTTAACATGATAAATATTTCAGCTTAATCTGAGTGAATATTTTTCAAATATACATGATGTAATGATGTAACGAGTTAATTCTTATATTTGGAGCCTAGAAATATGTTATAGGACCATAGTCATTGTAGATACAATTTAAATAGAGATCTCTATTTCCAAGTTAATATTAAACCTCAGGTTTCTGTCATGAAATGAGAATATTCAAATAGGTTAACACCCAAGTAACCTCTGGAGTTATTTTGGTTAATAATATATATTAAAATCATTCTGTTACTTAGTGTCCAATAAAATATTACTTCCCAAGAACATTAGTAGAGGGAACCAGTTCCCATTTACTCCTTGGTCAGGACTATGGGCTTTGAGAAGAAGCAAAAAGACTTGGAATGGAGCCTTCTGCATCTCTGTCCATGGTCCTGCTATGCCTTTTTCATAGGAAATAAGTAGATAGAAAAGAGTTTAGAAGAAAAAAGGAAAAAAAGGTAAGGTATATAGGAGGCAGAAAACAAGGATAAGAGAAAGTCAGGGATTACACTTCTCAGAATTAGGTGGATGAAACTATGGGTGCTTTAAAAGAATGAGGAACATTTCTTTTTTCTTTCATACTCTTTCTCAAATTCATGCTCAAATATATCTGATAACACAACCAGCTATAAGGTGGCAAATGGAAGAAAATGTAGGACAGTAAAAAAACAAAGAAAACTATAACTTGGTCAAATATAGAGAGAGGAATTGAGAAATAGTCAAAAGTTGTGACAGCAGTGAGGCACAGACATGCCCCAACTGGCTTTTAAATTGTCTTTTTGTAATTTTCCAGCACATGCCCCTATGGGTTGTCCCAGAAGGCTGTGAATCTTTCATAATAAAGTCTATTATAGTTAAACAGAGATGTTGTATTTGTGCTCATAAAAATAACTGGACATAGAAACATAAGGGAAATGCCCTGGATTAAAGATAGCATATTTTTTAAAAGATTTTTTTTTTCTTGTCTATGAGCCTGCAATGTGATATGAGTACAAAATAAGTTCTTTGATTTTAAGACACACTTTTAATTAAAGTGTAGTAGTAGGAAAAGCAGAAGTGACATCCCCCTCTCTCTAGTCTGGTCTGATCAGGCTCAATGACAATGTTGAGACCATTTCCAAGTTCAATATTCATCTGGCTATAGATTAAGGGAAGAAAACCAGAAAACATGGCACTTGAAGCTCAGAAAAAGAAATTGAACATGCCAGTCGTGAGCAGGGTAGATTCAGGGGGTAGTATGGTGGCTATCAGGAGGAAAGGTGATTAGATATAAATTTCTAACCCTGGAATAGAGAACCTGGAAAAATGTTTGTACCATAGCAGTGTGCAACTCAAGAAAAGGAAAATCTAGTAATCAAAGCTTTCCAAAGTTGGGATGAACAACCTTAAGAAGAAATGTGCATGGGTCCCTGTGGCTTGGTCTGGCACTAGTGCAGTGGCCTGGCATCCATGTCAGGGGCCATGAGGGGTCTGGGGTGTGGGGAGGCCAGGGAGGAGGAAGATGAACTGGACATCTGGTGGAATATGGGCTCAAGATGAATGAAGCAAAGAAACATGCTCAAGAAGCCAAGAGACTAAACAAGATTCTCTCTGATGAAACAAGTAAATGTAAGACTCCCTCTATTGCTGTCTTGGCCTGCACAATTTGATGAAATAAGCTGCCATGTTGGAGAGGTCCACATGACAAGGAACTGAGGGTGGTCTCCGGCTAATAGCCAGCTAGGAATTGAATCCTTCAGTCCAGAAGCCTTAGGAAATTGAATTCTGCAGATAACCATATGAGCTTGGAAGAAGATCTTTATACCTTCAGATAAGACCCCAGCTCTGGCCAACACCTTGAGAGCAGTCTTGTGCTTGAAGGAGAGGACCCAGAAAATTAAATAGAAGGGAACGCTGCCAGACTCGTTCCATGAAGCCAACATCACCCGAGTACAAAGGCAGGGCAAAGATGCTATGAAAAAAGAAGATTGCAGTCCAGTGCCTCTAATGAATGTAGATGTGGGGATCAACAAAATACCTGATAATTGAATCCAGAAACACATTAAAAGAGTTATACACCACAATCAAATGGATTTTATCCCAGGTGCAGCAGCAGTTCAAAACAGGAAGATCAATTAGTGCAATACACCACATTAATACATTGACAGAGAATCACATGATCATCTCAATTGATGCAGAAAAGGCATTTGAGAAAATACAGCATCTTTTCCTGATGAAAACACTCTGAGTGATGGGAATAGAAGGAAGTTTTCTTAACATGGTGTATTAGTCAGCCAAAGGGGTGCTGATGCAAAATACCAGAAATCTGTTGGTTTTTATAAAGGGTATTCATAAGTTACTTCCCTCACCAAAGTCTGTTGCGACGGTTTGGAGCAAAATGGCTGCTGACATCCGCAAGTGTTCAGGCTTCCTGGGTTCTTCTCTTCCTGGGTCTCGTTTCTCTCTGGGCTCAGCGTCTCTGCTCTCTCCACAAGGCCAGCTGTAGAGTATCAGGCAAACTGCTTGTCTCTCTTCCCAGGGCCTCTGCTGTGTCCAATTGAGCCTTCTCTCCTTCCTCATGTATCTGCTTCTCTATGTATTTACTTCCCAGGCTCCAGGATCAAAACTCCAACCTCCCTTCTCTACGGTGAGGTTTCTCTGTGAGTCCCCACCCACCAAGGGGGCAAAGACCCAATGTCCTACTGACGTGGCCCAATCAAAGCCTCATTCATTATTTAATCAAGTAAAAGGAAAACCTCTGAATCCAATATAATCTAATATGCCCAGAGGAACAAACCAGTTTACAAACATAATCCAATATCTATTTTTGGAATGCATAAACAATATCAAACTGCTACACATGGTAAAGTCCATATATGAAAAACCCAAAGCTAACATTGTACTCAGTGGTGAAGGACTGAAAGCTTTCCTGCTGAGATAGGGAGTGAGACAAGAATGCCACTGTCACCACTGTTATTCAATATTGTGATGGAAGTTCTAGCTAAAGTAATTAGGCAAGAAAAATAAATAAAATGCACCCAAAGAAGAAAGGAAAAAGTAAAGCTGCTACTTTCACTGATGATATGATCTTATACCTATAAAATCCCAAAAAGATCTACAACAGAGCTACTAGAACTAATGGACAAGTTCAGCAAAGTGGTTTGATACAGGATTAATATGCAAAAATTGGTAGTGTCTCTATACATTACTAATGAGCAATCTGAGGCAGAAGTCAGAAACAAAATTCCATTTACAATAGTAACTGAAATAAAATATTTAGGAATAAAGTTAACCAAGGACATAAGGACCTGTATTCAGAAAACTACAAAACATTGCTAAAAGAAACCAAAAAAGATTTAAATAAATATAAGGACATTCCATGTTCATGGACTGGAAGACTAAATATTGTTAAGATGTCAATTCTACCTAAATTGATTTACAGATTCAACATAATCCCAATCAAAATTCCAACAGCTTTTTTTTGCAGAAATAGAAAAGCCAATTAACAAATTTATTTGGAAGAATAAGGGGCCCCAAATATGCAAAAATGTTTTTAAAAAGAAGATGATGGTTTCTTCTTCCTGGGGCCTCATGGGGACCCACCCTTCCCACAGGCTTGCCCAACAGCTGTTTTCTTGGCTCCACCATTATCAAGTACCTGGGTGTGACCAAACTCCAGACCTCACTCTCCAAGTACATTGGGATGATAACCACACCTTCCCTGAACTCTGGGGTAAAGCTTTAACCCCCCTAGTACAGTGAAGTGAAGACAACATCCTCCTTAACCTTTGGCATCTTAAGAATGATTCTCAGACTTTGACATCTAATGAGGTTTACAGAACTGTAGGGAACTCATGACACATATTTCCCTCCCAATTTCTCCTTATGGTAATGCAAATGTTTATCCTTTGTCCATTTGTATATTGGAAGCAGATAAATGGTTTTGTAAGTTTTAGAGATCTACAGCCAAATGAGATTTGCCCCAAGAAAAACTGTATTTCTTTAAACTGATTGTGATATGATTTTGTACAATTACTGATTTAAGTTTTTTTGAATATTATAATGTCTTTTTGGAATTCAGAGGGTGGAGTGCAGCAGTTTGGTATTATTTATGAATTCCAAAAGTAGATATTGGATGGTGTTTGTAAACTGGTCTGTTCCTCTGGGCATATTAGATTGTATTAAATTCAGTGGTTTCACTTTTACTTGGTTAAATTATGATTAGGGCTTTGATTGGGCCACATCAGTAGGACATTGAGTCCCCACCCCCTTGGTGGGCAGGGACTCACAGAGAAAATGACATGGCAGAGGAAAGAGTTGAGTTTTTGATGTTTGATCCCTGGAAAGTAAACACACAGAGAAGCAGATACACGAGGAAAGAGAGAAGACTCAATTAGACATGGCAGAGGCCCTGGGCAGAGAGACGAGCTGTTCGCCTGATAGTTTAGAGTTAGCCTTGCAGAAAGAGCAGAGCAGCTGAACTTGGAGAGAAAAGAGCCCCGGGGAGAGAGATAAGCCTTATGTTAAGCTGAGAAAGGAAGGAGTGGGACCATGGAGGCTTAGGAGGAAGAGAAAGGCTGAACCCCCACAGAGACTGGCAGCCATCTTGCTCCAACACGTGGCAACAGACTTTGGTAAGGGAAATAACTTATGCTTTACGGCCTTGTGACTGTAAGCTTCTACTCCAAGTAAATACCCTTTATAAAGACCAACCAAATTCTGGTATTTTGCATCAGCACCCTTTTGGTTGACTAATACAATAGTTTACACTCTGCCCCACACAATTTTATACATTATGACAAAATGTATAATGATCTGTACCTGTATTTGCAGTGTCATGCAGGGCAATTCCAATGTCCTGAAAATGCCCCCGTATTACCTCTGGAGGCTACTGCCTTTATATCAATGATAAAAGTTCTTCCATTGCTAGAATAACAATAAGTTTACTTTACTACATTTTTCATGCCCCAATCTTGAGAATTTGGGGATGATGATGCCCACTCTGTTTCTAATTGAGAGGGGACTTAGATCCCATGGGGCAGATGGATGGAACTATCTTGCTTGCAGTTGCAGATTCTCTCTGTTCCTAGGGTTGGGTACTATCCATCATCATCTCCTTGTTAGTTGTCCTGGGTGAGTCCAATGAACTGGAGAGTAGGTGTTGCAACTCTTCTAAAATTCAGGGCTCAACTGGCATATGAATGGACTGAAAATTTAAGTCTCTGAGACATATTTTTAACAAGTATAGTTCTAATTATAGGTTAAAATAAAAGGGGCAGAATAGACATGTGTAGGGAAACTATGAATGAGTCTAACTCTGTTACACTGGGGAGCAACAATTCCAAAGTAAGGCCCACTGACAGAGTCCTGAATTCCTGAGCTTGTCTGTCCTGCTTATAGTGTCTAGATGTTTTTAAAGCCCTCAGAAGCCCCTCTGTTTGAGACACTGTTTACTGTGGCAGTCAATGAGATCCGGCTGAGTCATGCATAAGTGTAGCCTCTGGAGTGACTTCCTGACTCACTTTGAAATCTCTTAGGCATAAAAACTCATTTGTATTTATTATTTTCCCCTTTTGGTCAATGACTTTTTCTAAATGCATCGCTAGTTGGTGCTTGGTAATAATCCCTTGGTGCCAGGGAGGCTCATCCTCAGGAGTCATGTCCTTTGCCAGGGGGAAGGTAATGTATTTATATGCTGAATTTGGCTTAGAGAGAGGCCACATTTGAGCAACAAGGAGACTTTCAGAAGGTAACTCTTAGGCAATATATAATACTAGGCTGTATCAAATGTGTCACAGTAATGTAGTGTGTTGGCAGTGGAGAGATATTTGGGAGTCCTGTATGGTATGCATGATTATTGTTTTGACTTGCAACTTCTCAAATTAAAATATTTTTTTAAAAAGAAGAAATGAATATAGAAGTATATGAAGTTGTAATAAAAATCCAGGCATCAAATAGACAACTGGGATAGATAAGTGTTAAGATCGAGCACAACCATGATCCCATGGTTCCAGGTATATCATGAGAGAGTGAGATGGGCTTTTAGTCTCCTAAACCCAGACACTCTTCTAGAGCTGCTTTACAAATGCATAGAATGGACCTAAATGACCATTTTCATTTTTATCTCTAAATTATTTCCAGTCTATATTAGAACCCCAGCATGTTAATGAAAACTACCTAAAATTATGCACATTATTCCATAACATTATTGACCTAAAAACTTCCTTGATTTACTGTTTCATATTATTTGGAGTGCTTTTCAAAAAAAAAAAAATGACAAAACTTATGCATTATCTCCCCAGTAAAATGCACTTATAAAACACAGCACAAGCACACACACACATCACAATTTTAAAGTAGTTGCAGTTGGTCCACAGTCTTCTGAGGTAGTGTGGATCCAAAGTTCACAATCTTGCTTCAGGGTATTTGAGAGTCTACTCGTAAGTCATGAGTTCTTTGAAAAGAGTGAAGAGGCAAAGAAACTTGCTGCCAGCTGAAGATCAGTCCTCAAGTGAAGGGCAAGTAATTTCGTTTAAAATGACATTTGAATTAGCTTTTTTCTTATTTAATTCAAAACAGTTTTTATACACTATAGATAAGCAACAATGTATTTGCTTTTAGTGCTTTTAAGTTTTTACTATATTAAAGATTTTTGTCAGGGAAACAGTTTGCCTGTGTTCTGGCTCAAGCTGTGTAACCAGGGGCAGGTCACTTCCCAATTTAGGTGCCTATTGCCTCACCAGTAAAATGATGAATCTGTCCCAAATAATCTAAGATATGCCACCTGAATCTGAAGTGAGAAGACTTCAGGATCCTAAATGCCTGCTAATGTGAATAAGTGGGCTTAAAGTTCAAATTCAATGTGGTCCTTACCCTGCAGTCGTTTCCACTTTTATATTACCTTGGAAAATTCTTCAATCTCAGATGAAGCTCAGTGTCCTCAATTATTAAATGAGGATAACTTACTTCCAACATTTGATGTGAGGGTTAGCCAAAAAGTAAATGCAAAGCCCTTATCACAGTGTCTGGCACATACTAAGAGCACTCAGTAAACAATAGCTATTAAAATTGGAATTCTTTCTTATAGGATGTATGTTCAAAAAGAAAAAATAAATCTCATCAGAAGCAGCATTCTTTAGCATAGACATAGTCTTATGCATTATAAAATATTAATCAGAATTGGAGGAATTACAATACATAGATGTATATCTATTTCTATGTTTCTGTGTGTATGTATGCATATGTGAGTGTATTTTATTTGTTTATTTGTTATTTATTTATTTATTTCTTATACCAGTTCTTCTTTGTCTCTATTGTTTTATACCATGAACTCTTTGAATTCTAGGCAATTTTACCTTTCTCAGTTGTCTCCTACCCTCCTTACCCCTAATAAAGAACCTTAGAGTTTTAAAACAAATTTACTTATATCACGAAATTCTAGTAGTCCAGATGTGCATGTCAGACTAAGGTATTCCAGTGGTTTTTCCCCCATTTTGATCTTTCTTGTCTCTTGCTCATTGTATACCTTTTTGTCCATTGCGTTTTCTGCAAAGCAGTCAGAATCAGCTTGCACACATGCAAAACTGATAATGTTATTTTCTTTTAGATTCTTCAGTAGCTCTTCATCACTTAGAAGATCACCTACTAGTGTCTTCACATGGTATATCAGGCCATCCATGATGCAACCACATCACCAAGTTTGGCTCTTTGCACTTCCGGTTCCAGTCATGCCATATACAGACAGATTCTGAAAATGCCTTGTGGCCTTACACTTGTCTATCATTGCCTCCACCCCCCACCCCGAGTTGGCCTGATTAGCTTTTGCTCCTCTTTCAGAATCAGTTCAGGCTTTCTACTTTGTGAAATCTTCTTGAATCCCATTCCAACTTCCACTTCTCTCTGCCTTGAACATACCTTTACCGATACACTTTATAAACAAAAGTATCTGTAATTATCTTACATGACTATCCATCTCAGCATAGTGCTGAGCATAGTGTTGAGAACCTAGTGGGCATTCAACAAGCCTTTGCTGGTGAGGCAATAAAAGACAGCTTCTCAGGGGAGAAGGTTTTGTTTGATTCACTGTTATGCAATTTGATTTTTTGGTATGTGCACAACTAACACTAATCATGTAGTGCCATAAGTTCTAATTATCTATACTAAAAATTTTGGTAAATTATTTAATTATCATTTAAAGGATATGTCTTGTATCTTCCTATTAATTATAACCTCAGTTGGAGTAGAAGAACTGTTACTTCGGTACCCCAGAGCAGCTAACTTAGCATTAGGCACATGATTGGGGATTAAAAATGTGTTGATAGATTGATTTCAACACTTTGGGAAATTTTCCAATCATAATTTTGATGAGTCAATGTAAGCAGTAATATCAACAATAAATCCAATCAGTTATAAATTCTTACCAGGCTTCAAAGACTCTTAATTCCTATTATTTAAAAACATTATTTTTTTAGTCATCCCTAAGAATATTAGCATGTTATGGACTGTCTTTGCACTTATTCAATACATGAAAAAAAAAATGTATTTCCAGGGTATGTAAGCTCCTTCTTAATTAGAAGCAGAGTGGGCATCAACATCCCCAAATCTTCAAGATTGAGGAATGAACAATGGACTAAAATAAACTTATTATTATTCTACTAAAGACTTATTATTATTTTAGCAATGGAAGAACTTTTATCATTATTATAAAGGCAGTGGCCACCAGAGGTTCTGAGGGATGGGAGAGGGAAGGATAGGTATAATATGGGGGCATTTTGGGGACATTGGAATTGTCCTGCATGACATTGCAATGATGGGTACAGGCCATTATATATTCTGTCATAACCCACAAAACTGTGCAGGACATAGTGTAAACTCTAATATTAACTATAGTCCATGATTAGTAGCAACTTCAATATGTGTTCATCAATTGTAACAAATGTACCACATTAATGAGGGATGTGGATAATGGGGGAAAGTGTGGGAAGGGGGAGGGAGTGGGGCAGATGGGAATCACCTATATTTTTTATAAAACATTTATGTAATCTAAAGCTTCTTTAAAAATGAGAAAATTAATTTAAAAAAAGAAAAAATGTATTGCCATTATTTGTGGACATTCAGCTTTCAAATGTGAGCAAATATGCACAGAAGAGCTGATTGATGAGTATGTGTCAGGTGTTGTGACCCTGATAGTTTATCTATCCAATTTCCTCCATAATTTCCTGAAACGTTAAAGACTAGTCTTTTTCCTCAACATTCCAGATATTGTTATTACCCTGAAGGACAGAAACTGAATGAAATATCAATTCTGGCCTGGTTCAGAGACTGTAAGCTATTCTGACTCCAAATTTCTAGACATTATCACTTGTTTGGTATGTCGTCATAGCAGAGAAAGCGTTCAAGAGATCAACGGGGCTACACCTAATAAAGTTTTTACCCAATACTTATCCTGACCAGATATCTCCTAATCATTAGAGCACACGACCTACTGAAACACTAGGACCTATTGATGTACAATAGCATCCTTTCCACTTGACTAAAACAATTTTATACTAAGCAATAGGATCCTTTATGGTGAGGCTTTCTCCAGTTTTGCTGTTCAGTGAGGAGATACAAGGGGGTCCTCCTTTATCTCTTTCTATGAACCACCCCCCCACACACAAAATGAAATCCTTTCTTATTTCATTGTATTGTTCTAAGCGGTGCTTAGGTAGTGTTGCAAAAATTCCATGCCAAATAAATATTAAAACTTCCAAAAATATGCTTCTAGTTTACTGGTTATTGTCAAGCCACCCAAATGAATGCATTTGAAGTTAGTCAGCATGGCAGCCCCATAGCAAAGGTGCTGTTCTCTGGCCCTGGATGTCTTGGGAACACAGTTTTACAGGTGGGAACTCACTGAAACCCAGTTCCATTCATCTCATCCTTGTGGTAAAACTGACTGAAGAGTAAGTGGGAGCAGAGCCACATAAAGAAAACAATCTTGTCTGTCTTATAAGTTCCCATTTAATTTTAGAAGAGATGATTGGAAAGATATAGAATACACCCAAACATTCATTTATCTGGAGATGAATTCCTGTGGTTGAAGAGAGAAAGATATCCTGAAGGATTAAAACCTGGGCATGACCTCCACAAACTTTAGAGCATAATTAGAACTCTGAATAATTCTTTAAGCCTTATGACAATATAACAAAATTCATGATGCATAATGATGAAAGGGGAGGTATACTTCATGCCCACTTATTTTCTAAACTTACAGGGAGAAAATTATCAGACATCTTAACTGAAGTGTCATTTATATGCCCTGCCATAGTAAGCAATCATTATGAATTTATATATACCCTACACAATAAGACTTGTAGAGAGCTACTTCTTACTGTATGTATTGCAAGATATTTTGGGAAGTCTATGCAGGTCATTTATGCATTAATTTGCTGAGGAAATAAATATATGTGTTCCTACCATGTGTCAGACATCATGGTAGGGGCTGGAGCTATACACACAATTAATACATAGTTTTAGGGTACCAGAGGAAAATATAGATATATGAACAGATATGCCTAATCACGTGTAATGGTAGAAAATATAAGAATGAAAGAGAACACAAAGCTGTGCTGGGGGATGAGGGGTAGGAGGTTCAGTGGAAAGTGTCTTCAGGTATTTGTCCCATGCACCTTTGGGAGGAGACACATCATTCCAAGCAGAGCAAATAGCATAGGGAAAGGTTAAACATGTAAGTGCTTTCCTTGGAAACTTCTTACAATGTTAAAAAGACCTTTTTGATTAACCATAGGAAAGGGCCTCTCTTTGTTGGGTGAAGTTGAAAAACTGGATTTTGTGCATCCTTTGAAATATGAGAATGAATGTCAGATAAGTAAATATAACTTCCATTCAATGTTTTCAGGTGAATAATTTCTAGGTGCTTGAGTGTACTATGACCAACGAAACATTTTTTATCTTCTGAAATATCATTAATTAATTAATATCATTAATTTCCCATAGGAAGCATCACTTAAAGTCACATAATTTATGAGTGACTTGAATTCTTCAGACTGTCTTGCTATATCATAACCATCTTCACTTATATTAATATAACTCTCAGTTATGGATTTGGTACAGTTAATTGTGATTTTGATCCATATGAAGAGAAGGTTTGGAAACTTCCATTAATCAAAGTATTTTCCACTGGACATAGTATGCACTGAATTCTCGATGACCTAAAGAGGATTCAGACTTATCCTTAGGAAAATGTTGCCAAAAAAGATTGTGACCAGTACACACTGTAAGACATGACTGGAAAGCACAGACATAGTTATGGAACTTCTTGACTCTTAAGATTAGAACAAGAGCTTCTTTCCCTGCTGCACAAATTCTATTGTATAAATACTTATCTTTGACTATTAAGCTCTCTGTTCCTCAGCATGAATAAGCATTTTTAAGCTCAGCATGGTCCTAAAACCAAGAATAAATTAATTAGTGTAAAATTCTGGCTTATCTTTAAAATGGATTCTTCATGACAAAGAAATCTACAAGGCAACACTCTAAACTGTGTCCTTTAGCTGCTGGTGACTCCAGCTCTATGAAATGCTCCTTTCCTATAGGTAATGGGAATTTCCAATAGAGATTTCTTTTCAAGGAATAAATTGTCAGTTGAATAGTACCAGAAGAGATTTCAAAGATGAACTTCTGAAATCCATAGAATTCTAGAATTGTTGCTTAAAAATTCTCTCTGTATGTACCTTATAGTTTGTCCCATTCCAACTACATCATAGGGTTTCTAAGATTTGGTGTCATGTATACCCCTTTATGTTCTTTCCATTGCTGAATACTGCTCTGGGGTCTCGGTAGACACCTAATAAGTATTTGCTAAATCACTCAATGAATGAATTATCCATGTATCAATTATCTTTACAGAATATGCCCTCTAAGGAAAATGAATGATGTCATAGACTATAACAAATAACTGAAGTGTGATCACCCTCACAAAAAGCAAATCTACCTAAATGGGGGAAAGAAGTATCAGTGGAAGCTTTCCAATTATAGTATCTCTGACTAGAAGATAATGCTATAGCAATAATGTAGCTAAGTGGCCTAGGAAAGAGACACTGGTGATTTGAGTTTTGCATTCTTCTTTTTTGTTTCAGATACCCGGTGAATAGAAATACTATAGAATTTCCTCACTTTTGTTATGCGAAAATCCTTGGTATAGTAGGGCATCATCAAAATATGTATCATACCTGTGTCCTACAGCTAGTAGTATATTTATGGACTATTGGAATATTGGAGAGGCAACATAAGGCTGACCTGAAGCTGTTAGTTTCATAAATATCGAATGTTTCAGTGTTCACAAGTTTGAACAAAATAAAAGTTTTTAAGACTATTTTCAAAAAATAAAAAAAAGTTTAGTAGCCTTAGACACTTGTAATGGGTGTCAGCCCAGTTCACAGGGCACGTTTGTGGGTGGATATATTTTATATCTTATCTGAATAGTGGTGACATTGGTGTACACATACATTAAAAATCTGTCAAGCTATACATTTAAGATTTAGTATTTTACTATATGTCAATTACATATCAACAATGCTTTAAAAATGATTCTGGGTCAAGTCTAGCACAAATTTTCTGTCACATGTGTATGACAGAAATTCATAAGTACCCTCATTTGGCATTGAATCATATCATTTTCTGATTTACATAATACCTTGTGTTAACATATAGTAATTATTTCTCTGGGTTAATTATATGCATTCACACTAGTTAATGGTTTACCAGTAATGTTCTTGTTTTCATCTATTATTTATATAGTAATTTTATTAACTTCATTTATTCATTCTTTTATTCATTACACGAGAGCTTACCATGCCCCAGATATTGTAGTAATTGCCATAGATGAAAAAATGACTAAGACCTGATCCCTGCCTTTAAAACTCACTTTCTCATCAAGAAGTCAGATATATAAATAGACAATGACAATGAACTGCAGTAAATGCTGTATCTGAGGGAACAGCAGAGCACCAGAGAGGCGAAGAGGAGAGCGTCATTATCAGGCAGAACTCAAGGAATGGCAGCAAAGGGACTGATATTTAAGTGAGAGATGGAAGAATAGTATTTTAATGACAGAAGCCAGGAGAGTAGCTGAAAAATACAAAGGCATAATAAAGTACACACAGATATATGTACATAAACATACATTTTACATATGCACATAAACATATATATACATACACACATGTACAATACACATGCACAGAGTATGCATATACCACCCGTACATACATGTACATTCACATATGCATATACACACATATATAGTTATACATATGCATATACACTCTGATTATGCATATATACATACATATATACATTTGTGGTGATCTCCCTTGACCTCCAAGCTTCTAAGGAGCAAAGATCCCTTGTTTGCTTGGTTAGCATCAGGACTTTGTTGTGCTGAGTGAATAAGGAACAGGAGAGGAGAATGGCAGGAGATGAGAGCAGACCAAACTGTTTTATAAGCAAATTCATGCTAGAGGCAAGTGGGGATAAAGAACAAAGGAGAATTGTTTTCCAAGTGCAGTAGTTGTTTGATGAGATGAACAACTGCTGGGAGGAGTGGGACTTCAGGAGAGAGAATGGGGTAAAAGGGAGGCTTCGGGATTCTTTCTGTGTGTTGAAACTGTGACCTGCTTCTCTTCATTGCTCCCTCAAGAAAACAGGCGGTAAAGGTTTGCATTGCTTTTTAGGGTTTGCAGGGTTATAGTTTGCTCCTTTTAGATTCTGCCTTGCCGAGTCAGGTCCTAAGGCTGGAGCAAAAAACTCAGTTTTATTCAGGTTACAATAATAGGTGTTATTTATTTAGTGTTTTTCAGGAGCTGGCTCCTCTACAGATGTTAACTCTAATTTTCAAAATAAGCTTATGAGGCCAATTTTATTTAATTTAATTTTACAGAGGAGGAAACAGAGACACAGAGAAACGACCATGCTTAAAGTGCCACCGATATGCCTAATGCCCAAACCCAACTTTTGCTATCATATCATGCTACCCGTATTAGTCAGCCAAAAGGGTACTGATGCAAAATACCAGAAATCTGTTGGCTTTTATAAAGGCTATTTATTTGGGGTAGAAGCTTACAGTTACCAGGTCATAAAGCATAAGCTACTTCTCTCACCAAAGCCTATTGCCAAGTGTTGGGGCAAGATGGCTGCTGATGTCTGCCAAGAGTTCAGGCTTCTTGGGTTCCTCTCTTCCCAGGGCTGTGTTTCTCTCCAGGCTCAGCTCCTGTGCTCGCTCCACAAGGCCAGCTGTAGACTATCAGGCAGATGGCCCTGTCTCTCTCCCCAGGGCTTCTGCTGTGTCTAAGGAGCCGACTCTATTCCTCTGTGTTCTTCTCCTGTGTGTTCACATTCTGGGCTCCAGCTCAAAAATCTCCCAGCTCTGTCCTTTGCCATGTCTTTTCTCTGTGAGTCCCCACCCACCAAGGGGCAGGGACTCAACACCCTACTGACATGGCACAATCAAAGTCTGAATCATAATTTAACCAATTAAAAGTGATACCTCTGACAGACCAGTTTACAAACATAATCCAATAACTAATTTTGGAATTCATAAACAATGCCAAAGTGCTACATTTCCCTTCCAACCTCAAATTTTTTTGCTTTCAGAATTCTTACATATGTAGTCATATCAAGAAGTGTATGTAATTCTGTTTAAATTTCTTCATTGTATGAGACACAAGAATTCTAGTGAAATTATAAAAAAATATATGACAATCTTTTAATCCTATCATCCCACTAGGTTGTAATAGACAAGGACCATGTTTACTCCTTTCACCATCATGTCTCTGGTGCTTCATTCGTTGTTAGGCGCACAGAGAACAATGGATATCTGCTCTCAAACCTCTTGGCAGTGTGTGAGATACTAAGATATAGTGCAGTTTCTGCTAGATGCTTTCACAGACGCTATCTAAATAAATCCTCATAACAACACTGTCAGATAGGAAACACTATCCCCATTTTACTAATGAGGAATAAGAGATTCAGAGCAATTAAGCTATTTATTCAATTCTACATAGCAAGCAATGAACAGAGCCAATATTTGAATTTACCTCTTTTCACTCAACATGAATTGCTCTTTTCCCTACACCACACCCTCAACTTCATATACGCACCTCTAATTTATTGGGAATCTGTATAACTAGAGAATTTCTCTACTGGACAATGAAAGGAGAATTTATATTCACATTCATTTCAGGTCTTGAAAGATGACTTAATGCCTTCTGGGTTGTTCTTATAACAGTAAGAACTTCTCTGTAATTAACATATATCACAGATCAGGCCTTGTGCTGAGGACTTTACTTATTCAATATTCAAAACAACCCAGTGAGAAAAGTAATATTACCCCCTTTTGCAGATGAGAAAACTGAGCTCATAAGGATTAGGTAATTTGCCAATGTTCAATCTGCTTAAGCAGCAATTCTAGAATTCAACAGGTAATTTTGAGATTATGCTCTTTTGCCCTATCACGTTTCCTTTCAAGAAGAGAAATTTATGTCCCATTTAGTCTTACTTTTAACCTATAGTCTATGGATTGTTTTTTTTAAATCCATTCGTGTTTTTCTATATTAGAGAAGTTTTGGGTTTAAAAAACAATCATGCATAAAATACTGGATTCCCACGCACCATCCTACCACCAGCACCTTCCATTGTTGTGGAACATTTGTTACAGTGGATGATAGCACATTTTTATAATTATATTAATAACTAAATTCCATGGTTTAATTTAAGATTCATTGTTTGTATAGTGTAGTTACATGGGTTTTTTATTCTAACATTTCTCCTTTTAATCATATTCATATATATATTTCTGTGCTATTAATTGCATCCACAGTATTGTGCTAACATTACCACATCCATTACCAATAAATTTCCTTCCTTCCAAATAGGAACCCTGCACCTTTTAAGCCTTAATTTCCCATTTCCTATTCCCACCCCATCCCCAGTAACCTATGTTCTATGTTCTGACTCGATGCTTTTGCTTATTCTAATTGTTTCAAATAAGTAGATCTTACAATAATTGTCCTATTGTTCTAGCTTCTTTCACTCAACATATCTTCAAAGATCATCCATGTTGTAACATGTATCAGGACTTCATTACTTTTTTACAGCTGAATATAATTTTATTATATGTATATACCATATTTTATTTACCCATTCATCAGATGATGAATGCTTGGTTTACTTCCATCTTTTGGTAATTGTGAATGAAGTTGCTTTGATCACTGGAGTGTGAATATCTGTTCGAGTCCCTGCTTTCCATTCTTTGGGGTGTATATCAAGTGGTGGAATTACCGTGTCATATGGTGCTTCTATACTCAGCTTTCTGAGGAACTGCCAAACTGTCTTCCACAGAGGATGCACCATTTTACATGGCCACCATCAATGAATGAGTGTTCCTATTTTACCACATCCTTTCAAACACTTTTTTTTTCCCATTTTTTAAAAGATAGCAGCCATTTAATGGGTATGAAATGGTATCTCACTGTGGTTTTGATTTGCATTTCCCTGATGGCTAAAGATGTTGAGCATCTTTTCACATGCTTTCTGGCCATGTGTATGTCTTCTTTGGAGAGATGTTTATTCAAATCTTTTCTCATTTTTAATTAAGTTGTTCTCCATTTGTTAAGTTGAAGGATTCCTTTATATATTCTTTTTTTAATATGGTTTCTAAATATTTTCTCCCATTTTATAGGTTGTCATTCTACTTTCTGGATAAAGTCCATTGAGGGACAAATTTTTAAAATTTTGATGAGGTCCCATTTATCTATTTTTTTCTGTTGTTCTCATGCTTTGGGTGTAAATTCTATGTCTAAGAAACCATTGACTAGCACAAGGTTCTGAAGATGCTTCCTTATGTTTTCTTCTAGGAGTTTGATAGTCCTAGCTCTTGTATGTAGGTCCTTTATCCACTTTGAGTTGATTTTTATATATGGTGGGAGGTCCTTCTTTTTTTTTCAAATGTAAAACCAGTTTCTCCAGCACCATTTGTTGAAGAGTCCCTTCTACTCAAACCTACATGTGATGCAGGAGTTTTTAGGTGTACTTCCAGAGACTGTATCCTCTGGCTCACCTATGTGCCAGCTGTGCCTGGAATCTCAGTGGAGCTGCAACTCCTACCCTACAGCTCTATGGACTCATCCAAGTAACCTGGCGAGGAGACGACGATGGGCAACAGCCATCCCAGGGAATGGAGAGGGCCTGCAGCTGAAGGCAAGATAATCCCATCCACTATATCCATGGAATATAAGCCCTCTCTCACTTGGAGGTGGAGTGGACATCAC